>WOGO01002729.1:0-15372 GCA_015342085.1 Leptinotarsa defecta | reverse complement strand
ACGAGAGAAATTGAGGAATGTAGTAGTGATAAAAATGCCGTTTTTTCCGCATTTTCATCAACACCAAAAATATCGAGTAAATGTTCTTGCTTTTTTTTATAACTATTCAAGTAAATACAACAAATCAGGTATCATTGGAAAGAGAATTGTGTGCCCTTGAAATTTTAGGGTTGTTACTCACCCTCGCTAGGGGGTTGAAGGTACAGGTTGAAAAATACATCTAAAATGTGTCCCCTTCAAAAGCAAAATTGACCTGCCCGAGCATTTTTGCGTTAAGTAAAAAAAAAGGAGAAAGGCAAGGTGAATACTTTTCGTTGGACCACTCGATATATTCGAAATTAAGTCACGCAATATAAAGTGGAAGAGATGTAATCTATATTCAAGCTCATTTTTTCTCATTGTACAGACCTGATGATGGACTTGTTAGAATTTGAAACGTTGGCATTGAACAAGTTTATTTCTCTACGATTTTTTACTGATCCTTTCCTAAACTAGTTCTTGAATGAATAAACAAATTTGTGGATTATGAAAGCCGTTCATGAATAGTGCCTATGTTTCAAACGAATATATTTGTTTTAGTGGATTTTTCCCAGTTGCCATAAATTTTTTAAGGAGGGTGCCAGTATTGGGTACAATTTTAAATTTACCATTAATTAGTAGCGTAAGTATGATCAACATCTGGGGTTGGGATCATTTATCTTCGAAACAATATATTAACCTTCCGGTAGTCATGCCGAAACTCAAGTTCGCTGATCTGTCAGACCAGGGTACAATAATGCTTTTATTAATTTTTTAAACCAATAGTCTTTTTGATTTGGTAACAAAATATGAATGCTGAAGCAATATGAGTTGGAAATACTCATTTTTAATAAAATTAAATGGGCTACTCCTCTATTTAAAGAATGATATTTTGGACAATATTATCTCAGCCGAAAACATATCAATAAAAACTTCTTAGGACAAAAGATATCTCAAAACGAGCCTAATATGAAGAAGGAGCAGGAGTATGTTTGACGATCAACGTGGAAAATACATGAAACGGCAAAAATAGAAATGTTTTTGTATGAGATTTCATTTGGCGAGATGTTTTTGTCCTGAGGCTTTTTTACTGAGACTTTACTGATGAGATATCCGCTGAGATGTTTGTAGCTGAGAAATTATGAGGTGAAACCAATTTAATGCACGAAAACAAAATTAGTATCATTTCACATTTCGAAATTATTTTTTTTCAGTTATCCAAAAATTACATAAAATAAAATACCCACAACAACTAATTTTCTGTGAAACTGCTTTCAGAAAAACGCCATCAAGACCAATTCTACATTTCAATTACATTTGATGATCATTCCGTGTTAGGAATCACACGTTAAAAGTTAAGACCTCGTTAGTCCTTAGCTCGCACAAGTTTCTCAACTTCTGAGAGTTGTCGTTCGTATGGGAGCGACAGCTGATTAACGGAAAAACAGATTTTTTTTAAACAAATTTTCGGAGCAGAACTGGTAATCTTAAATACTTTTTTCTAATTCACTAGGCTCGTGGGAAATTTCTTTATAATCAGGTTCCTCAATAGTATGATTCATTGTTCACCATTTCTTATGCTTCATCATTATCAGACACAGGTATTTCTGATATGTACTTAGGTATATTTCAGACAATCGGAACCTAAAACTTATATATACATCTTTAATTGAACCATTATTTAGATACTGTATGGAGAGGATCATTTAATAATGCATTACAAAATTTGAAGAGTCCTCAAATCTGTATACTAAAAATAGGTTTGAAAAACAAAACAAACCCTTCTCCACTGATAGGCTTTACGAAGACCAAGACATCTTTAACATTGACAAACTACATATGCTGAAAAAAAAACAAAACCAACTGTAATTCCCAACAAAATTAATCCACCACGAATTATCACGAACCAATCGAAGTCACTCCCAAAACAGCATTTTTATAAAAGTCCGAAATGATTGTATAACAAATTACCACTTCAAATGAAAAATTATATAAACTCAGTTCCTTTAAACACCAAAAAAAAAGATGAATGAAAATAGAATGAACCTATAAATAAAATGAACAAATAAAAAATTAATCAATAAATAAAATAAACAAAAATGAACGAATTAATAAAAATAAATAATAAAATGAAAAAGCACTCCTCAATTTTACTCATTTCTACTCAATTTTACTCAAAATGCCTTTTATTTATCCACCAATGTTTTTATACATACCTTGTAACATACTTTTGTAACATACCTTGAATAAAATGGCACAAAACCAGGTCTGGCAGGCTATGTCTAGTTCAACTTGACCATGCATGGCTACTGGAAACTAATTTCGTGGAGAAATTAGACATATTCTTTTGATTCCTATACCGTTTCTTATTATTTTTTGTATTACTTACATATTTTTTAGGTAGTTGACAGATTGGCTGGAAATGCGAACAGAACCTCAGTGTAAATAGTTTTAAGTTATATTCATCTACATATCCGGTGTTGTACTAATTTATTCATTGTAAATTTTTCACTTACAAAATATATTCCATTATTGTACCATATTGTGAAGGTTTGTTTATATGATTTAAATGGTTTCATAAAAAAAGTGTTGAATAAAATGTATTTCGAATTATGTATCATTTATCTATTTGTTTTTGCCTCCCCCTTTATCAATAAATAATCATCAGTAAGTCATTTGTTTTTTATTTTAAGTAATGTGCAGAGTGGATTTATCTAAATAATGAAAATATACATTTGTAAAATAGAAATTTGATAATTTTTCAATTTATAGATTTTTAAATAGAGGTTGCGTCTCTAAAAATCCATTACCAATTTCAGTTTTGTCCTTTTGACAACTGATGTATTACATAATCGGAAGTATCCAAATTTTAAAATACGAAACATTTTTCATAATTCAACCGACTTTCTATGTCTTGGACACATATAAACATACCCAAGGTAATATAACTATCACAGAACACCTACTGTGTTCTGAGGTCAGTTTTATATAGGGAGGATAAATAATTTTATTTTCTTTTTATATACAGGAAAATTATTCCGTGTATGCAACTCATTTAATCCAAGAGCACCGTTAGTGATGTCACGAACTTTCTGTCGCATCGAACATAGCATAAAATTTGAAGAACTTGGCCATCCTTTCGACGTGTACAATCGTTAGGTTTCGAGGGGGATTTCAACTGTTTATAACGTTGTGCGCAACGCGGCGCGTTTCTCAAATGTTGACGCTGGGTAAGTTTTAGTGTTGGATAGCATAGCGTTTTCAATTTATTATTTATCAGTGGAGTTCAACTCTTAATGTTTGTGAAATAATGGCTACTAAACAGCAAGCGCAACTAGATTTGGTAAGTTTCTATATTAAACTGCACTTGCAATAAAAACTCGATTAGTTGTTGTTTATATTCATCGGTCCTGGGCTCCTCTCAGGAAACTTGAACAATTATCAAGGCCCACTATAATAACTCACATACAAATAGAATATCCAAAATTTTCAAATATATTAAACTGATTCTGATATGAGTTTCTGATTGAAAATATTCTGGAACGTTTAGAAATAAAAATAATCTTGTTACTTTGTTTTAGGAAAGAAATCAAACCTCAAATTGCTACATCATAAGTTATTCAATTTTCATGTTGAGCAAACTTGGGCTCCACTTGAATGTAGTCTGATTTAATTCAGTTACTGAGGGGTTGTGAAAAAATAAACTAATAGTATTCAGTACTTTAGTATTTTTAATAGTTTTCTGAATATTTACATTGATTCAATGGAAAATAAACAGGTTTTGATACGTTAGGTACCTACAGATAGATATAGGATAGGGAAAAAAACGTTTGTCTAATTTCTACTAAGATTTTTATTTGTTACCACCAGTTAAACCGTCTCAAGTCAAACATACAGACAAACAAACCTACACATAGATATTTTATTTTCACATGTCACAATACCTTTATTTGAAACAGCAAAATGATGATTCTGTTACCTCAAATGTTTGATACTTTGAATTTTTCATTCAGACTCTCTTGTATTGGTTAATAGAGATTTTTTGATTTGAATTCTTTCCAAATTTTGACGGTATTGGGAAAGGTTGATTGATTTTTTGACTTTATACCGGGTGTTAAGATAGTGGCTATAATTCCTTGCTGCGTCAAATTTCGATTTAATGACATGTTAGAAATGTCACTTTACCTAGATTGGCAAAAGGATTCCTAAAAGATTCTGTTTTTGATACACAGTCATGCAAAGATCATTTAGAGCCATGTGCTCAACTCTAGAACACAACAGCATACGAGGTATGTTCAAAAAATAAGGTGAATTTCAATTTTTCCCAAAAAATATTCATTTATGCGTCAATTTTTATTATGTCCCATCCAGAATAGTCCTTCTTCAGAAATAATACACTTGTGGCAGCGTTTTTTCCAATCCTCGATACAGTTCTGGTATGCACGTTTTGGTATGTCCTTGAGCTCCCTTAGAGATTCGGCTTTTACCTTCTCAATCGTCGCAAAACGCCGTCCTTTCATTGGTCTCTTCTGTCTTGGGAACAACAAAAAGTCACAGGGGGCCAAATCTGGTGAATACAGTGGCTGAGGTGTTGTTTTCGACCAAAAAATTACGAACAAGTAATGACGCTAATTGAATTTATGTAGCTTGCGAAATTTGAACATTCGCCTTATTTTTTGAACCCACGTCTGTGATATTTGATTGTACCAGTCGAAAATATACAAAATATGACTTTATAATGTCTTTATAATGTCTTCTGACAAAGTTTCAAAGGATTCACTTAACGAAGCAACATCAAAGATTGTTTCTATTTTGATCACGCCATTAGAACACACTTCTTAAGGACTGAATAGATTTTTTTGTTTAATTTCGTTCATGTAGAACAATAATGTGTATACCTATTGTGGAATACCGGAGGGGTTTTTTTTGGGGCCATTGTTCTATCTGGTTTATGTAAATGGTATATTATATTTTTTCGATAACACACTTGTGGGTGAATGTGATTCAAATCTGGACATCGTTGTTTAGAGAATGAAAGCATCCTTATAAAAGGTAAAACTGGAACCTCTGGCGAAGAATAAATCCAAGACAATCACCAGAACTACAGTACTGCAAGCCCACTTGAACTAAAATTATAAAGTGGATTCTCTATTGGATTTGTTAATCTGTTTGTAACCCCTATATTGGTAAATAAATAAATAAATGTTGACGTCGTCTCACCCTGTTAATGGATAAATAAATGTACAAGTTTAAAAGTTTTGGATTTTTAAAATTATTCCTGTGCAATTGTTCCACATACCTGATAATACACAGAAAATATGTTTCAGACCGGTAGCCTCATCGCAAAGAGTGTTACTTCAGTCACTCTTTCGAAGCGATACACCCAAAAAATGGTAAGATGCTGCATTTTGAACATAATCTACCAAAGATTGGAGCTGGAAGAATCCGAATTGAAGACCAGGAACTTCAAGGGAGTTCCCTTCATTGTTCTAAAAAACCCAAAAAAACCAAAACATCATTTGATAAATTTGTACATTTCGTGGTTGGATGGTATCGAAGACGCTATAGAAAACAACTACGTAAGATTGTTTCACGTTTGATGATCTGTATCTGGATTTTGCTATTTTTCAGCTGAAAGAGATATTCTTATTCATGAGAAACTCCGCAGGTGACGTGTCTGAAACTTACAATTTCAAGTTAAAATACAACAGAGACCCGAATGCCGAAAACAAAAAAACTTTGGTGCATGTTCAAAAAGAAACCACTGACTTATTGCAGGCTATTCGCGATTTGGGGAAAAACGAGAAACTGGAGAACACACGACTTACAATAGAATTCACATATCACCCTGGTAAGTATTAGTGACTAGTAACTTTCTAGAGTTAGCATGTCTTCCTTCTTGAACATTTTTCTTTTCAGTTACTCCTAGAGAATACCAACCACCAGGGTTCTCAGCAGCGGTCCAACCACAATGTATAAAAGTTCCTGTCGGCAAAAGACAGCTCGGGTCGGTGAATACGGGATTCCATAAGATTACTTGTAGGGTGCATGGTGCGCTGGTAAGTAATCTTCAGTTGTTTATTTCGTGTCTGTTCTCATTTCATGCAGCCATTTCTTTTTGGATCTTTCAGTACTGTAGGCCTATGAGGTCCATGCCTTTGATATGCCTTACAATGTCCTCTCTACTGTTTGCAAGTCTTTTGTCTTTTCTTGTTATTTCGCAAGTTTCTAATTTGGCCAGTACTATACCATAACTTGGATATGCCTAACAATGTTATCACTTTTTTCATGTCTTTAGTTCTATTCTTTCTACTTCTGAATCTTCTTTGTTTCAAATATGTTCTGATTTCAGCGGCCATATCCTTTTTGGTCTTTCTTTTCTTTCTTTCTCCTCCTAAAACCCCTTTTTCTGTCTGACCCATTTTCATGTTTTTTGTTTTTTCTTTCTAGTTCCAAATCTTCAGTTACCTCAGGTTTGTTCTGATTTCAGCTAATTACCTCTTTATTGGTCTTTCTTTGCTTTTTTCACCTTCCAGAAGCCCATTTTAGGTAACATTTTGTAAGAACCCGTTGACATGTTACAACAAGTATATATTCTTCATGCTTAGACTAGTTGTGTAATGTGAGAGTACAGACAACAGTCTGCTTATGTCAGATTTGTTTGTCCTTCCTCATTGTCTGTCAGTCTCTTGCGCTCTCACTAGTATCTTTCTAAATATCCCTCTCTTCCATCTATCAGTTTTTTCATGGAGAACAGCTGTTGCGATGATTTTCCTGTGTTCTCTGATTTTCGTTTCATCATTTTATTCAATGTTCCAATGGCTGTGCTTCTTTGTTTCTCTTCTATAAGGTAACTCTCAAATATTCAAAATGATTCACTTTTCATCAAACATATATATTGTTTGCCAATTCCATATCTATTAGATGTTCTGGAAAGTTGGTAGGCTAACACACAGATGGCGCTATTAATATTGAATCCATATGATTTATGTCCACGGAAAATTCAAATCTCCCGCCACGATGTTCTGAAATACAGAAGCGTGCGCTCTGATTAGCTGGCGAGTTGCGTGACAGTTTGAGGACGCTACGTGACAATTTGGTACACTCTGATTGGTTCACCGCCTAGCTAGCTGGGTGACTGGACACCACGTGACAATTTGGTACAGTCTGGTTGACTGGGTGGTCTGTCTGCCTTGTATGTCGAGCTGAGAGGCAGCCTGACTGGTGTGATGACGTCACTATGTGCCTAAACCGACGAAAAAAACCATCAACAGCGACTATTACATAGCGTTATTGGAGCGTTCGAATGACGAAATCGCGGAAAAACGGCCCCATCTGAAGAAAAAGATTGTACCTACTGCTTCATAAAGATAATGCATCTCGTCACAAAGCAATGAAAGCGGTGGCAAAATTGCATGAATTGGGCTCAAAATCGCTTTCACATCCATCGGATTTTATATTTTTTTGAAACGACTCCAGTTCCTTTCCTTATTTTATTCATTAGGGCTGTATCGTCTGTGCAGGCTATGACCTTCAGCTTTTATAGCACTATCCAATGTTGAAGGTAATTAATATTCTTGGCGTAGTCCTATTTTCATTGTGAATGTATCCCCAGTGTTAATTATCTTGTTTATTGTCCTTATATTTGTGTAGTTTCAACAAGCTTTAATTTAAAAAAAATTAAAAAGAGTGTAGTCTAATTTAACATTAGCCAGTAAAAGATTAGGTTATATGTGCTCTGAAATTATACTTTTGGCTCGTTTCAGATCAGCGATGAAGCTTCAACCCATCAGCCAACTGATTTGTCTGCATCTCGCAGAAGTTCCAAAGACAAATTGGGTGAGTTCACGAATCTTGCCATGAACTACATAAATTATTTCTTACTGTGCAACATCAAGGTTTCTGAATGTGGAAAAATTATCTGCTTGAATTTTTACAGTTAATTTTCAATGCAATCTCGTATTGTTTCCAGATATGAAAAACAAAATTTGTTGATAATGTCTGGAAAATTATGTAATTTTGTCAAAAACACAATGTGTCACAGTTTGTTCTGTTGTTGTTTCCAAAGACAGCAACTCTTCCAACTCAGCAAACTATACTCAGGATATACACACTCTGTTGTTTTATATCTTTCAGATGAAAATGAAGAAAACGTGGAGAAAACAGTGAAAACTTCTGCATCTAAGATCAATATCAGCGAAATTACATTATCGGGTGAGTGAATATAGAGCTACTACCGAATTTATTTCTTGCCCTCAGGCTGATATAAGCTGATAAGACTCCTCGCCCATCAAAGTAATAGGACGACATTCGTCATGGATTTGTCAACTCCGGCCCGCCCAAACGAATTCCGACCCCTAGGCAAATATCTTGTGAGGGCCCCTTTCGGTCTCAACAATGCCCCCTCACCTCCTCTACAAAGCAATAAACATTCACAAAACAAAACTACAGCTAAACTAGGTTAATGAAGGTCAAGGCTCAATGACAGTGACAGGACGGTTGCTATGACAGCCGACCCGTGGTGGCTAAGATTTTTTACCTGAGCCGGTTCCTGGGCATTTGCCCCTTCCTTTGGGCGAATATTGTCCAAAAAAAGAAAAAAAACCCGATAGAACATCAAGATTATTTCTTCCATTCCTGCAGGCCTCACCCATATCATTCTATTTGAATTGTTGTTCAAATTGTTAGAGTCCTTGGTGAAATGATATCCACTCTACTCTCGAATCTCGAAGATCATACCGGTTTGCCGCTCTAAAACAGAAATCTTACCCATACAGATGCAGAAGGCTGTCATTATGACTCATAGCACATGATTCTCGGACATTCACCTTACAGCGTGGGGGAGTCATCATTGGATAATTTTGCCAGCGTGTCCTCGGTAGTACCGGCGCTCCCATTGCGGAAAAACAACAGTAATGAGGCAACCTCCAACAAAAATTCTGTAACTTCGTCTCCCTTTATAATTACCCTTTCTTTCGTTTTAAACATATACATAGGGTATCTCTATAGAGTAAGGAGGGTGAGTGTAAGGCCACATGTGACCCATTGTACATCCTCCCGAGGAGTTGTCCTCCTAGGTCATCGTCCATCCTGTCCTTTTCAGGAAGGTGGACAGGAGACATCTCCTTTATACTGGCAGGTGTAGACTCGCCGAACACACACACTATTATTGACGATAACTCCGGGCACTCGCTAGGTCATGCCTTAAAGTCTCATCTTCCTGTTTACACATCCTGCATAGAGGTGTGTCCACTCGCCCCATAATATGGAGGTGTTTCCTTAGTTGACAGTGGCCAGTCAGAAATCCTACTGTTAAGCGTAGACTTTTCCTGGTCATCGCCAGATATTTCTATGGCGTCAGCTTCCCAGGGTCGCCCAGAGTGATCCTGGCAAGATTGCATCCTTTGATTCCATCTCATTTCTTCAGGAATTGAGATTGTTTTATTTGTATTTTATAGGGTTTATTTTAAACACAACCCTGGGTTCAATTGCATCACTGGCCGCCTACAGCAGAGGTTGCGCAGTAAGCGCTTATCACCATAGGCTCAGCCTCGATTGATCCATTCCTACTTCGAGGTTTACACCAGCCGTGCGCAATAGTAACATTGCCAATAATGCAACCTCCTTAACTTAAAGGTCTAGAGGGGTCAGACCAGTATTTAATTCCATTGCCGCGGTTGGTGTTGTGCTCATGGCTCCTGTGATGTTTGAAGAAGCCAATCGCTGTGATTGATAAAATTTTTGGATGGCCGTTGCTTGTAGAACTTTAGGTCCCCATGCAATGGCTGCGTACGTTAACATAGATCTCATTATTGCTGTGTAGATCAAGGTAACCACACGGTGAAAGACCCCATGCGCGTCCTACCGTCCTCCGACATTCCTCATAAGCCACATATTTTCTTTTTGCTCTACTCTGTAGGGGAGAGTTCTGTGTTAGCTTCCTGTCGTGGATAGTACCAAGGTATTTCACCTCTTCAGAGAAATTGTTTCAAAAGCTATTTCGATGTATGAAATATTTCAAAAAACATGCTATGTTGAGAAACAGATGGCACATCTATTCAAACCCGCTGATAGCTCGTCTAAATGCTCTTTGCTTTCCAACCACGGGTCCTGGGTTCGAATCTGGACTGGGAAACATCACTTTTTTATTTTTTCCATATGTAAGTACAGAACTGAATTGAAAATATTTGGTGGTTAACGATAAACTATTGAAACCCGATTTTTTTGTAGCAAAACAATATAATATAGCTAAATGGAGGAAGCATTAATGACTTATTATCCACTGTCGTGATTAAGGGGGATCATTAAGGCCGGGCAAACAGAAGTATAATGAGTACATTATACAATAATCGTGGATATAATATATTGAACTACTAAACGGATGATTGAATTAAACTTTTTCACATTTTCTAAATCACTTATTTTCGGCAAATGACTTTCGATGAACATGCGCCAAATTTAGGCCTGTGTGAGTCATATTCAAGCGGAAATGAAAAGAAGAATTCAAAATTCAGAATATTTTGAAATACCTGTAGATGTTGAAATATACCGAAGTCGAATGTAGATGCACTTTATGCAGATTACGTGACTAATACCGCTGATTCAGTTCTCTTGGTCCATAATGGATTCATTCGCTATGAAAACGCCGTAGACGTGGTAAAAAGTTTCAGTTTCATTTCATAGTGATGATCCATCGGAAATGAGACATACAAAGTCTAACATAACTGAATACTTTGCAACACATTAGGAAATGTTTTAATAATGCGACCCTATTCTGAAAAATCATATACAATTCGCCAATTAATGCAAAACTTTCAAAACAGTCTTTTATTAACGCATATAAGATATGTTAATTTAAACAGCAACACAACCGAAAATGAGAAATTAAATATTTAAATATTCTCGAAAAACCAGTTAACATAGTTTCAGTACGAATACACACATTTTTTGATAATCAAAGTTGAAGGACCCTATTTAAATGAATATTGAAACGGACAGTCCCATGAAATAGACTTACCAGAATATTTTGGGTAAAACATCCATTCGCGAAGAATAAAAACTCAAAGTCGTCTCCACAATTTGATGTCACCATCAGATGTTAGTGCGGTGAAACCATCAATTAGAATATGTTTTGAACCTATATAGGTTCATCATCAGGTAACATTTAAAATTCTACAGTAAAAGAAGAACAACGTAACAATAGTTGATACAATGCAGTATAAAATACTTAAATGGAGAAGAAAATACTTATTTCATTTTATAATGGAAAAGAAAAGAAAATTATCACGTGTTACAGAAGTTGTTGATATTTCGTAATATTGAAGAAAAGTTAGGTACAAATAAAAAAAGTGGTAAAAACATTTCAATTCTCTCTTCTTCATTATGATTTCCTACCACATTGTAACGGCTACATCCATAAATTCATTTCGTGATATAATTAGACCTCACAAATAATTTACTGTTCTTCAGACAATAAAGTTCTACCTCCTTATAATTGATGGATCCCACTTTGAAAGGCTAGACCTCGTCAATCATTAGCTTTCCCAAGTTTTGACGTGTAGTTTGTATGGGTATGAAAGCAAATCTTCAGAGCTTTTGCTCCAAAATATTCTCAAAGTAGACGCATAGGTACTTACGGTTTTACCCAGAAAGTAAATTTGTAACGACCGTAATAAGGAAAAAAACCTACGTGTGCAACATAAACAAGCTTGTTCGTTACGTTGAATCTAACTGTTATATTTTCATTATTCATCACATTGTTATCGCATTCTCTTCTTATCGACTTACCATTCCTAGACGAAAGAGCAGAGTCGCGTTTTTTTATTTTCAAAGTCCCAATGGGATAGACATGTCAAAAGTTTCAAGATCTGGGAGAATTGGAAGTTGTATTATTTCCTCAATTTGTGTGTCTATTGTCACTTTCTGAGGAAAGAATATGTAAAATGTAAACGATAAAAGAATGGATAGAGATAGTCAAAAGATAATCAGTAACTTTGCTTTCTAATTTGCCTTGGCAAAATATATTTATTTCTAGAAGCACAATTGATAAAGAAATATTAGTTTCAAAAGCAAAAAAAAAATAACGAAACAATATTTCGTTACAGCTAGTTTATGGAATGAGTTAGGTAATGAATGTGTTTGTGGCTGACATGTTCAGAAGAAGAATAAGAACCAACATGTGACTAAGAAAGCAAAATCTAAAATAATTTTGTTTAAATAAAATAATTTTTTGACTACTCATAACGGTTTTTTCGCAGTGCAACTTGATCTTGATTCATCCGAAATGTCGTCAACAGGAACGTGTACTTTTTCTTACTCATCTTTCGTTATTTCTGATTAGATAACAAAAAATTATTGATTTGTTTTCATATGCATTGTACAGTACTAGATAATACTAGATAATTCGGAAAGATTTGTAGGCTAACACATATATGGCGCTACTAGTATTGAATCCATATTATTTTCAGTTAACACTAACCTTCCAGGTGTACAAATTGTACATCTGTTGGACTATTAGTTTGTGGGATAGAATATTTTGAGTGAAACAACTTTTTTTAGTTTGAAGAAAATGGATGAAAAAATTTAGTTCAGTTCCTGAACATAAAATTGATGACACGACGTCGATAACCATCCCCGCATTCCCCGATTTCTATTTCGTCACTGTAACATGACTTCAAATATAATTTTATGAGTCTTCAGCCTATTATAAAACTCGGTTGTTGGAATTTATCCAATACACCAATTCTACAGTCCACGTGAACTAATTCGCTAACAGTTCATTTCCATGTATTACTTTTTTGACCTTTGAGAGTGCCGCCAACTTTAAGTGTGCACAATATCGTTCACTTCGACTATACCGCGTGAGCTCAGAATCGACCGAAATCAACAACAAATTGGTGATTCAGAGCAGTATTTGAAGCTGTTCCACCACAAAAAAACCCGAAGTTATGCGTTGATATGCAACAATGTATGAAACATGGCTCCATCATTTCACACCAGAATCGAAACAATCGTCATCTGATTGGACTTAGGTGGTGAATCGACTCCAAAGCATGCAAAGAGGCAACAGTCATCTGACAAGTTATTGGTATCAGTATTTTGAGATGCACAAGGTATAATATTCATGACTTTGTTGAAAAGGGAAAAATCATCAACAGCGACTATTACATAGCGTTATTGGAGTGTTTGAAGGATGGCCCTATTCGAAGAGAAAAGTACTGTTTCATAAATCCAATGCACCTTGTCACAAATCAATGAAAACGATGACAAAATTGCATTAATTGGGCTTCTAATTGCTTCATTATCCACCGTATTCTCCAGATCTGACCCTCGGCGACTTTTTCCTGTCCTCAGACCCCCAAGAGATTACGCGCTGGAAAGAAATTTAGCCCCCATGAAGAGTTAATCGTCGAAACTGAGGCCTATTTTCAGGCTCAAGACAAAATCTAATATATAAAAATGGATGTTTGTTGGTTGGTTGGTTTGTAAGTGATAAACTTCTACATCGCTCAACCGATCGTGATGAAACTTGATATGTATTAGTATTTTTTATTGAGAAGGTTTTTAGGCTATCAATTTTCCTGTAACTCGCCACTAGATGGCGGTATAGAACAATGTTTTGAAAGCACTGTTCTATAACGCTGCGCACGCCTAAGTTCGTTGATTCTGATTCAGTCAAAACATTGGAACAGCAGCGATACAGCAACATAGTACTAGTATACTATAAAAATGGTATTAGCCTATGAACTTTTCACACTAACTTATTGTTACTTCAATTCAGAAGAGAGGGCACCAAATCCAAAAAAAATCTATATCACATTCCATCATGGCTTACAATGGGTTTTTCCGTCAACCAACTGCCATCTGAATAAAAAGGGCAACTCTCGAATGTTGAATTTATTTGAACTGATGTTTTACTTTTCAACATGCGAGTTCTACCACGTCTCAAACGATATGCACTTCACAGCCATCATTCCGGAGTGGGGATCGACACCGCATTCACAAAAGTTGTCTATTCAACGAGTATAACATCCATTTTTCATAATTGTATCGGATAAATGAAAATTCGGTGACCACATAATCAATCTGCAACTGCTGGTGTTATGAAATCAACACAAATCAATCGGGACATCTGGAATTCCGTCTATTAAGCTATTGGATGGAGGTTTGTTGTTGAACAACCTTGAACTTGAGATACAACGAAAGGAATTCATGATCATGACTATTATTTTCCACAGGTAGGACAGATAATCACAAATTCTTGGCGCGGGACAAGGAGAACGTTGTTATTATATTGCCGCAATTCGTAGTGGAGCCTTTCATACATTTATATTTCATAAACGGTTCAACCCCGTACACCTAGTATGTAGTATGTATAAATAAGAATAAAGGCTACAACAAATTATGAAACGACGAAATCATTAATAAATATCGGCACCAAATTTTCAATGTTTCCTGTAAAAGTCATTCAATATTTACAATGCTGCACCAAATTGGTATTGGAGCAGTATGTTTGTTAAAAGAAAATTTGACCACGTTTGCACTGCATCTTAGAGGATGAATTATAACAACCGATGTTACTAAAACCAACGATGTCTGTGTAAACACCATTTTCGTTTGATGTTATCAAACTGTTCAATAACGATATATCTCTTGGATTGGCGTTATAAAACTGTAAATATTGAATTGTGAAATACAATTGTGCATACAAGATATGTCAATGAAACATTGCTTAATGATTGGTTTTGGTAAAAAAATTGTGTCGTATTTTAGGTGCAGTTTTTTCCTCTACGAGTTGTTTTCCAGAAAGAAAACATATATTTTCAACGATATAAAAATGAAGGCTATTTCAACGCATTGTCTAAAATCAGATTATGTCTGTAGAATCATAAAGACCTCCACTAACTTTGTTATAAAAACGAACAACAAACAAGAACAAGTCTTACCTACTTTCAAACAAACAAACAAACAATTGAAAGAATCATACAAGGTTTGATATCATTCATGAGGTAATAGGTTTTCTGTTTTCGAATTTCAATGAACAATAATAGACGACCTATTAAAACAAAACAACTTGGTGGAATCAAACCCTGGTAAAATAAATCTTCTATACTCGTCTAGAAGCAGGGGAGCCCACGATGTAAAATGGGGATTTACTAGAGCGTCATTGAGACATATTAGGTTGCAAAGCTTAGATGATAAGAAGAAAAAAATGTTATGCAATATATACCTTTTCATCGGTGGGGGAAGCGGCTATAGATTTTTAAATATATAAAAAAATAGTGTTGCATGGACATTATCGAGCGCGTCAGATATTGATAGCATCAATGTCCTACGTATTTTCAGTAATGTTGG
>WOGO01002728.1:3099-15373 GCA_015342085.1 Leptinotarsa defecta | reverse complement strand
AGATGATCAAGATCAAACTGATCTTTCTCTTGAAGATGGTCACTTGGTGATCGAAACACGTGTCGAGGTGTTAAAATAACGGTTTGGTATTGGGAAAAAATTCCAGTAATATTTATATTGTACCTTCTTGATAAATATAATAATATTTCAGGTAAGACTGAAAGATTATGTTTTTAAGAAAAGAACAATGATCTGTAACTCCCTATTCATTGAGTATTGAGGATTTTTTGAGAACTGAAATTATAAAGGTTTAACCATACGCTGACACTGGTCTTGTCTTCTGCATAGGGTAATTATAAATTGTAATGACAGAGTTGACGAAATTAACAAAGATACATATTTTCAATTGATCTTCATGTCAGTTAATGTCGAATGCCAAAATAAACACAATTTTTTTTAGTCCTAATTTTTCAATGATGAAACATAAATCACGTCATGCTCTGTTTCCCTATATAAATCCAACCAATGAAACCTCAATTTCAGATTTGTACCAAACTAGACCTGACTCTTTTGAACCCTTCATCGGGTTCCTACAAAAAGTGGATAAAAAAACTGAAATGTTGGGAGTACATTCGCAATCATTTCATTAAATTCTGGAATATGATGACACGGATTTGGCACTTTCTATATTCTATATAGTGCTGGTGTTTTCATCAACTCAACACCTGATTTCCACTCTTGAAAATGCAAACCACTCGGATAAGCGAAACATTCAGAAACACATACTCAAAAGAACGTCTGTCAATAATATTGAAAAACGGTAATAGATTAGAAGATATTTGTTACAGACGGGCTCGTTTCCTGGTTGAATTGATTGGTTTTCTGGAGGAATTCACAGCAAAGAGAAAATTTGGGATATAGCTTCAGATTTACGAAGTTTTGGGAATATTTCATGATTTTACTTGCAAGCAATAAAGAGTCATGAACGAAATATAAGTTAAAATTACATATGTTCAAGAAGCTGAATGTTGCACTAGCCAATACTTTGCTTTGAGGAAACTCTGCAATACTTCAAGGTATTGAAGATGTTCATACTTGCTGGTTTACAATGCTTTTCTTGGGCTCTGACTCCAAACCCTTTGACTTGTGAAATGCAAAGGCAATATGCATGTGCAGCGTTTGTATCGTCTACAGCTGAAAAAATCTCGTTATGAGGGTTTAGATATATTGAATTTTATAGCTGATAAACAAACATATTGTATGATGGACAATGGTTTGATATGATTTGGAGCGTGAAAAGACTTAATTCAGTTTGAGAGGATTCAGAGAAAATTCTACGGCATTGTAGTATCTGCCTGAGTCATTAGGAAGGAAAAAGGAAAACTTTGTAATAACTATACTTCGTTTTGTGTGTCAATGGCATGGCACGACTATGACCATTAGTTTGGCATTCAGGGTAGGCTATTTTAGTAACGCTTCGAAGATCATAACTATTTGCAGTTCCGTCAGCTAGGTAACGTAGCAGAATTAATCCTCTTCAAACTGGATAAATGATACAAAGGAAAATAGCTGATCGAAAGTGGGTTCGAACCGAGGATTCCAGGCACGCATACACTGATAATTATATTTTTCACTCAATATAGTAGATTTGAAGTCAAACATTTTTGTAGTAATTGCTTTTTGAATGCACCGTTTAATTAAAAAAAATCGCTAATTTATATCTTATTCACACATATTCTCACATAGCTCATGTAGAAAAGGAGCTAGTAAACCTAACAAAAATATTTGTTAGTTAAACATTTATCAAATTCTAATTAGAAAAATTATCTCATATAATATTTTCTAAATAACAGCCTTCCACAGCAGCATCATTCATTTCTCGCGCCGTTATTCCTAACTTCAGCGGAAGAGACAATTCAAGAGTAGTGTGAACTCCATTCGGTAGGGAAATTTGTAACCCGGGAACTGGAACAGCACTCTACGATGCATCACTCGAGCTAATGCAATTCACTGAAAATTCCCAATAGTATATTTATCTTTCAGAAGTTTCGTATTGTTGAGTTCTTGTTTGCGACTCAGAAATATTGGTTGTTATGAACGGCACGCTTAACCAAATTCCTAAAGTGACATGTTTTCAGAAAGTTTGAATGTATGTTACAATCAGAAACATCCGTTGAAGATGTATGCTAAGGGATGATTATTAATTCTCAGTGGAAATATCTGGGGACGAAAGAAAATGTCAGTCTAAAATATGTATATGAATTTAATTTGTGATTTTCCTGAAGATATACGTCAAGTATAATTGACGAAAATATGACGCAATTTCTGAGGACAGTGATGGTGTCTTCAGAATTATTCATACCAATATCGATGGATTGCCAAGACCGCATATAAGGGCCTGTCCCAGATGGGAGTGTATGCAATTCTGCAGTATGGACCAATAATTTGAGGCCTTAACTAATTGAGCGGATAAATATTCTCATACATAGCTAGTCCGGACTCAAAGCAATAATGAACCCAGAAGTGACATTGTGACTGTGCCGTATAGAACTGAGAGTACGAGAGGTTGAAAAAAAAATGACAGAGTTCAAGATACTCAGGAAATGAAAAAATTGATGATTGTGAGTTATATGGATGAGCTACCCCACGTATGCGTTCTGAATGGTTTGTGGAAGTAGCAAACTCATTTATACAGACTCAGATCAAGAAATTGTTCAACGAGAGCAGATATCAGCTCTGAATAATTATGAGATTACCATCTGAATTGTTACACCTGAACAATGTGGGGCTATTTGACCAGACATTAGTTGTAGAAAATATGGTTGAAAATGTAATGAGTCGATGAGGATACAGTGTTGCCCATTCTTAAAAGAAATAGATAACAAAGAATTGTAATGAAGTCCTCTTAACTGCAGAGTAGGCCAAACAATAAGAGTAATTTCTAGTAGTCTTCTATACAGCCTTCAAAAGACTTAAAAACAATGGTCTTACCTTTCAATTTGAAATTGCTGGCACCGCCAAGGTTATTGTACTAAATTCGGTCCGAATGATAACTGTTCTCGATGAAGGTTCGACTTTATATACCGTTTACATCATTATAATTATATGGACAGTTACAGGACTAATTTTGGTACCTCTCATACGTGGGTGGTTACTCTACCAATTCAATCGAAAGCTATGTAGAACGGTGGTTCGACCTTAATTTTCAGTTTGCACAAGTTTCATCTTCTGAGGTGTCGTAAGTAAGGAGATGAAAAAACAGATTTTGTCAGGAGATACATATTTTGAAAATGCTTATGGTTTTGGATTTTCCAGCCGTTGTCACAGACCTTGAAGATGTTGGCCACTCGCGACGGCGAAACGAAAAACCCTAAAGAAAACAGTTATTCCAAATATGTCATTTTAGTTGTTTATATTAACTTTAATCCCAATGGAAGGTTTATTTGATCTTTGTACTTGTAGGTTTACTGCGGATAATTCATTTTGTAATTTCTGATTATGGATTACACAGGGTTTATATTTCGGATGAAGATTTCTCTTTTACTGATTCAAGATTCAGAAAAAAATACCTATTTGAATGCCTTGCAATGGTTGCCAAGGCTTGGTAATTGCCTTATGTTTCAAGCAGCAAGTAATATCAAATTCATATTGTTGCACACCGAGATAATGGCAAAACTTTCGATAAACTCTGAATAGTTGAATACTAGGGGAGTCCATGATGTTAATGGGGTTTTACTCGAGCGACGTGGACATACATTGGAATTTGCAGATTGGATGGCGTGAAAACAAAAAGGTAATAATGTGTTGCATATATTTTCACAGGATTTCAAAAAAGTCTAAAAGGTAATTACATGGAAATACTCTCGCGCGTCAGATATTGATAGTGACCCATTGCCTATGATGACAGAGATATATTATTCTGTCAGTTTTTATGGGGGGGCCATCGTACGAGAGGATCGAAAATAAAAAAGAAATTACTCGGGCGCCTCAGATATGCACACTTTTCAGCATGTAAATCATACCCTAATCTGACGCGCTCGAGTATTTCAGTTAATTGCTTTTTTAATATTTTTATCGGCTGCCGCACACTGGTGGTCCAATATGAAAGGCTCAAATATGGTGCAGGTACTCAACAGGGTACAAAATGTCTCCCATATCTCATTCGGGCGCTCCTGTGTATATTCCAAAATTCCCTATTGGGCTCCCCTTCTAATACATTCACATGTTGATATTCATCAACATCTGAAGTCGAATTTGTTCGAACTGGACTTATTATCGTATCACATATTCATTAATCAACTCATGAAAGGAAATCGTCAGTTAAATTCCAGAACTATGTGGTGAAATACATGATTCATCTAAAAAAGTAATAGTTGGTGTGATTAGACTGTATTATGCGGAATATTTTCAAAATGAGGTCGTTTATAACTGTTAACCACATGAAAGGCAGAACTAAAAACTTTGAACTACTATATGTGAATTTTTATTGGAAACTATTCCTCACCAAATTTATGACTATACTTGTTTTTTTTAACTGTTTCTGATTTCAGGTAGTTAGGGATATTACGTGCAATTTTTGATAAATTATGTTCACCACCGATTTCAAGCTATTACTATCGAAAAAAGTTCAAAGGAAACTTTTCATTTCTATCTCTTTAATTTTTGTCTGGGGCGTGGACAATACTAATCTACTACGTTCATAAATGCGTCTCTAATCACTGAATTATTACACTTCCAACTATTTTTCAATACAAAACGATATTTAACTTATATTGTGCCTTTTCCAACATCGCCTGAGATGTAAGAAGAAGGAACTATACGAATATATCAGTATTTATTGTCAGTTTGATCTGTTATCGTATTTTAAAACTTGAATCAAAAGAACATCAGAAATGGCGTTTTTCGATTTTGTCAGTATATACAAAATATATTATTTGGACCTAGATTAATTAATACTATCCATTTATAGAGTGCTTATTGTAATATTCGAAATTTTCTACCAGGCAAACATAATTTCAACACTTTATATGTTACCTGGAGCCATTTGATTTTTCTTTTCAGCTGCCAAAAATATTTTTTCACTCAGAATACATATTAACTTGATTTTTCAGACTAACACATTTTTCTGCATTTACATTCATATTCAATTTTTCAGTCTCCATTGCTGATAAATATATTTATCAAGCATTCTATACGAAGTCACTTTTAATCACTGACTACCTTTTGATAAAGGAAGCCCTCACTTATGTGAAAAACTGGTGTGGTATTTGATTATAAATCGATAAATTTTCATGTTAAACATTTCTGAAAATGCTAATCTTTACAAACGTTTCTGGATTTCCAAAGGGATCATTTGAATGTTATGAATATCATTGAAATTTTTATCGATACTCTAGAAATGATAATTCCATTCGGACTCCAAAACTGTGACTGTTTTGTATTTGTGTGAACTTTAGAGAAAAAATAACACTTCATCAATATAACTTTTCCACAATTATTAATTTCTCAGTTAATTTTTTTATTCTTGAAGGGACGATTTGATGAAAGTAACAAGTTACAATCTCATCAATAAATTTTAACAAATTATGGTTAATTAGTTGGTTCTACGAGAAATAAAGTTTCAATAAATGAAGGTATACGATTTTCTTTGAAAATATATCGTGCACAGAAAACCTGTAGAAGAATCTGAGGAGCAACTTTAAATTTTTTTCAGTTTTCTGATAGCTCAAACAAGAAATTGTTGAAAACAATTAAGCATCCAAAGTAAGCACCGCTCCCGAATTCTAGAAATGAAACACCTTCCTCAACGCGGGTTTCGCCAATCAAATTGGTGTCATTAGTAAATGAACTAGACTAAGTCCTAACTCTAAATTATGCCTATCCATATGTAACAGGGTATACTTCAACTTTCACTTTTAGTCATACATCAAGTCACTTTTAGTCATACTATTAGTTTCTTTCAGAGGATTTGTCCGTTTCTACGAGTTTACTTTAAACTAAATACTGATTCTATTCTATCAAAATAAACGCAATTTGAATCAGTGCACTTTTGCCAACGTAAGACAAGTGGAATACTTTCGTTAAAATAAAAATTGTGTGCTCAGGATTCGACGAAGTTTTTGCCGGCTTCTGATTGGCGAAGGTTTCACCGATGAGAAAGTTATTGAAGTGCCTAAAAAGATGGTAGTCGGTTGGCTAGAGGTCTGGAGAGTATTGTGGGTGAGGCAAAACTTCGAAGCTCAATTCATTTAATTTTCGAACGATGATTGTGAAACGTGCGGACGGATGTTGTCGTGGAGCAGGGTCGGACCTCTTCTGTTGACCAGTGTCGGCTGCTTCTGACGCAATTATTGGTAGATTTCCTGTATTTGATCACAATAGGACTATGCTGTGATGGTTTGGCCCTGTTGCAGAAGTTATAATGAATCACACCAGCAGCTGACCACCATACAGTAACCAATTTTTTTTTGATGTTTTTGCCGTTGGGAAGTGTCCAGGTGGCTCATCGGTGTCCAACCACTGCCCTGAACGTCTCCTGTTGTAGAGGATCCAGTTTTTATCACATGTGACGATCCAATCGAAGAATTGTTTTGGTTGAGAAAAAGCAAAGAAGAACAAACCTCGAAACGTGACAATTTTTGTCGATTGTTAAAATCACCCTACGAGCTTTTTGTCTTTTGCACTACGTTTCAAACCATCAAAAATCGCATGGGAACTGACGCCCAGTTCTTCCGCTATCCTTAGCTCCATTTGTGATGGGTGAGTGTCCACCAGGGTCCTCAAATCTTCGTCCTGAATTACTTCGGGGCCTATCATCGAGGCTAAAATATTCCGAATGGAATTTTGAAAACCAACGTTGATCAGTGTGATCATTAAAACTCTCATAGCCCAATCTCAGGTACATTTTTTTGGCTGTTTCGGTGGCGCTTTGGTTCAATTTCAATTGGCAGAGAAACATTCGCAGAAAATCGATTAACGACATCATATACTGATGAGTTGAAAACAGGCGAAAAATTGAAATTTGGAAAAAATCAACAGCATCAATGCATAGAGTACAAAATTCTATATCGATCGGTATATACCTACCACGATACAGAAGGAGACAATATTAAAATGAGATATGAAGCTACAAAAACACATGACATTAAAACTTAATACTTGAGTACAAGTTAGCAAGAATCTTTCTTGTGAAAGTTCCCGATGAATTGTATAGGTTGATTCACATAAATACTGTACGGTACACTCTTTGGAAGAAAAACTGTTAGTATTTGTAGTTCTCAGGCCATATTTTGCTATTTCCAGAATTTCGAAAGCTACAGAAATATTTAGGGAGAATGTCAGTACATTCAGATATATTCTGATGGTTCCCACCATTATCTTAAGCCAAAGTGGCGGGATTACACTTTGGTTTAAGACAATGGTCGGATACGATGAAGTGATGGCGATGATAATTTTCCTCACTTCGTTGAGAATTCATCTAGAAAATTTTCCGAAAATTTGTACCCAAGAAGCCATCGATGTATGATTAGAAGTGGAAGTGTAGCCTGTTAGATGAAGATAGGCGTAGTTTAGAGTTAGGAACTGATGTGGTTCATCTCTCAATGACGCCAAGTTGTTTGGTGGAACGAGCTTCGAGAAGGATGTTGCAGTTTTGGTGTCCGGGAGTAGTTATTGTCTTGTATTTACTCTACATCAGCGGTTCCAGTACTATTCTTTCAACTTGTAGATCCATTTTTTCAATGGAAAAATATGAATACTTTATAAAGCGCTCCATAAAATTGTGTGATCTGTTGCAACATTGCTGCTGCTTCAAAATTTCCTATGTAGTACTTGTGATGTACTGTTTGGAACCTTTGGTGTAGTAATGAATAGTAATAGTAATGAATAAACCGTAATTTTAAATCCTTGACACGTGTTTCGATCACCAAGTGATCATTTTCAAGAGGAAGATCAAACTTTTTGAACTTTCTCTTGAAGATGATCACTTGGTGATCGAAACACCGTCGAGGTGTTGAAATAACGGAAGTAACTTCAGTAATATTCATTGCTATGTGTCAACCGAATGAAGATTATGTTGAAAATCACTGTGTAAAACTTCATGAACGATTATATTTTTTCTATAACGTTATTGTAAATTGTCTCCATATAAAAATAATACTTTTCTGCACTAATTATGAGTCAGTATACATCGGTATATCTACTTGACTAAATATGAGCTTTCTTGTTCAACTCAAGAAGAACATTTCATTTCAAAAATTTTTTACTCTAATTTCTTCCTCGATAAATACAATCCTTCAGAATTGGCTATTCTTGCATAGCTCCTCAAGATGCTTGCTATATTTTTGCTACCTTTCATGAAAGATTCAAATTTATTCAATTGAATCAGAGGCGAGAATGATAGCTTTCTCAGTGAAGACATCATTGAATTGTACCAGAAAAAACTGTAACACTGTAACAAAATTCCTTGGTTGAAGATTTGCCTCTTTTATTACACGTTTTGAGAGTTTGCGGACAGATTCTGGTCTCATATTACTTTCAATGTTGCTTTCTTCATATGTGTCTTCTCGTATATTGATTTTTTTGTTGATTCTTTAGTTTTGATAAAGTGTAGGCTGAGTTACCGTCCTTGTGAAATCTTAGATATCACGGCAAACAGCCTGACATAATGACTCTAATTTCTTGAAATATTAGAGTACTTGCATTGTATCTGACAAAATTATTAGTGTTTAGTACTCTAACATTAACCTAGAGAACTATGAACAGAAACAACGTTTATATTCATAGTTCTGTTCGAAGGGTCATTGCTTTCTTCCACATGAATCACCCTCTAAAAATGTATGAAAAATTTTCACAAGAAAGTTTTCCACTATCTTGTACCCAAAAATTATGGCTTGATGTATAACAATATCTATTCCAGATATTTAAATTTCTGTCATTGAATTGCTGATATTCGAATTTTCATCGTTTAATTTGAAATTTATGTTTTCTCAATCCCTATCTTCTACCTCTTTCTGTTGTTGATTTTGAAATTTCCACTTCATCAGTCAGCACATTTTCACACAGAGCAAAGAAAATATATCCTTTGCTATCATCACAAAACAAATATGACATTAGTAACTAGTAACGAAAAGTTTCAACTTATCAATGGAAGGTAAGAGATATCGTAATGGTAACTCCAATAATTATAAGAATAACTTTGTAGATTTTATGATTCAGATAGGTAATTTGAAATTGACATATTGCCTTTGCCTATTTTATTAATTTCGATGAATTATTTTCCATATTCTTGAGTTCTTCTCAATGTGAGCTGATTATTTCATTTAAAAAATGAAGGTGTGAATAATTTCTCATAGTTTTTGAACTTGTATTCTTGTCTATGACAGTTATTGATAATATAATCAAATTGATCAAATTTTCAACCTCTCATTTGGGACGAAAACTCTACTATAGGTATATTTTTTTGATTTGTTCAATTCTTTGATATATTTGAGTGTATCAAGATTAGACTAGCTTCAGTAGTTAGTAACTTTAATAGTATCTCAACTGCTGATTATATAATGGACCCTGACATGAACAATTCTCCTGAAGAGGCAAAGTACTCGTCTGAACAAAACGCTGAGCAAGATTTGAATAACATAAATTTTCTGTACTAATATAATGAATTTCAACGTATAATGTCTTTTTCAGTTTGTAATTTGTTTTCTTTCTTGAATCATGACATTTTTTTGAAACTCTAATAACCAGTTGAGAATTCTTGAGTAGGTACTGATTTTAAAGTTGTGAGTTTGTAACTTCTTACTTTTGTAAAGTCCCTGGATGATCAAACGATAGCCAAAACTGACTGAATCATATTGTTCTCAGTCAGTTCTTTCGAACAGAAATAACACACTTCGTCAAGTAATTATGTTCCGGCCTCTTACCATTCGAATAACATGTTACTGAATTCGTAATATATCATTACCAGTCTTCCATCTCTTCGAAATCAAATTGAACACTCTACTTCATATTAAAAACTAACAGTCAAGTCTTAGTCTTCGAATAGTCGCATCAATGACGTCTTTTCATAGGAAACAGAAGGAACATTTCCGATTTGAATTTTTTTCAAACATTTGTTTTTTATATTATTTAAAACAGAAACCTTCTGAAGTGCAGGCAGAATTATTTGTATTGTTTATACACCATGTGTGACATTCATATAAATAATTTTGCATGGATTTTTGAAAAAATTCTGTACCTATCAACTATGATACTAAAGTTGAAGTCGTTTCTGTCCGATATAATAAACGGAACGAGGTATCAAGATCGGTCAAAATTTACGTGGAAAGGTATCATTTTCAGTACTCTTTGATGAGAGTAGATGTTGAAGACTTTTATTTTCTGATAGAAGGAGGGATCTTTCAATACCTTGTTTCATAGATATTTCATTCTCTATCTAACACTTTTTTATTTTTGATAACCGAATTAGCTGTTCTTGAGTAGCTGTTCTTTATATCCATTTCAGGTATCTGCAAACAAACGATAAATATAATAATATCCAGAAACAAATTTATTCGAAACTCATTTCAGTTCATAGCAATAATGAAGTTTGTTGGTAGTTGAGTGGCAAGAACCTTTTTGTCTATCACGAGTTATCAAATAATTTGAGGTTTGGTATAGTACATTTCAGATATCTCGTATCCTCTCAAATATATCCAGATATGTCATATCAGGTGATCTAGTGGGCTCTTCCGCCTGCCTACCGGTTTGTTGGATAATTACCAAATCCAAATGGGTTTTCAACCAACGTTGCGTTTCAGCAAGATGACGTACCTGTCTCTCCATTATGGCAGGCTGGTTCGAATGTGGCTTGATATCAATTATCCAAACTGATGGATAGACATTTGCGGTCCATTAGAATGATTTGCTAGATTACCTGATATGACGCCCTTAGATTTTCTGTAGGGATTCATAGAATTTGAAATATACGTTAATTATACAACGGCAGTCTATTTCAGATCTCATGGTTAGAATAACGAAATTACCCCAGACAAATTCCATAATGGAAGTCATGAATTTGTGAACAAACTTCATTATTATCAGGAAGTGACAGGTGAACTATCATAAATTGACTGGAGTGAGTTTTCAACACATTGTTTTGTTGAAATTATGATTTATGAAATCGCAGATCCTCAAAAGGAATATAAAACTGCTAATTACTCAGGTATGGCTGATTCAATTTACAAAAATGAAAAAATGTTGGATAGATGATTGATATACTCATCAAATGAGGTATTACAAGGCTCTCCTTCCTTTTTAAACAAATTTGATGAAGCCCCTTGTCGACGAGTGACGCAACACTCCTGTTTTTTTACTGAAAATGATACCTTTTCACGTATATTTTGTCCGATCCTGATACCTTATACCGTTTGAATATGCCGTCTGCTGTGTAAATTATACTTTAATAAATTATTCATTCGAAGAAGTGATGCATCTGAATACAATTAATTTTTTTTTGAAAACAGCAAAAACTGTCCTAAAACAATATTGGATGGTTAAGCGGAAAGTGATGTGAATTAATTGATGGTACAATCAGCTCTGAATAGTAACTTTTTTGTTTTGGTTGGTTTCCGGGTTTTGCCGTGGTCTTCTTTGGTTGTAATCTCTAAACGTTTCAACTGCAACTGCGAAGTCATCTTCAGTGGTGTACTCATACGTTAGTTGAAATGTTTGGAGATAATAACCAAAGAAGTAACTTTTTTGATGCTCTCGATAAGTAAGCAATGATGCCTCACAAAAACTTCATTCACGAAATATTAAAAAATGCAAAAGATACAGAAAATACTTTTTTCTTCATTTTTCCATGAACTGAATGTGATTGAAAAAAATTACTTGCAAATACAACAATATAAAAATGGGACTGATAATTTTTTTATGTGGGTCAATAAAGTGTCAAATAATTTTTAACTGAATTTCATGAAACTTAATTTTATATTTTTTGTGAATATCTATGAAATGATGATAAATCATTTCGTATATCAATTATACAGTGTGCAAAAGCCAAATGGAATGAATTCATTATTTCGGTTACGGTACATATTTTAACAAACACGTCAAATTATAATTTGACATACTTCAACCCCCGTCGAATTACAGGTACAACTCTCAATTTTTATCGTTGAAATGTCTCTTCATTCTCTATTCAAAAATATTATTGCTTCCAAGTTTATTTCAACAATTAAGATGAAATGAATTAAAATCATGTGGTTACCGAAATTCGATAAAATACACTCAAAACTTATTGCATTATATTCAAAACTTATTTCGTGTTGAGGTGTTGATAATGAGAAAGTTAGAT
>WOGO01002727.1:0-15375 GCA_015342085.1 Leptinotarsa defecta | reverse complement strand
AAATAACGTGCTTTCGAAAACTGTGATAAAATTATTTCGTTAGTTATCAATGTCCTTGGGATATTATAGCTGAAAACAAATCAGCGATCTAAGCTTCAGTTCCGGTGAATTTGGTTAGAATTGGTATCCGACAACCATCTTCACTTGCTTCACAATCTTTTCTTTCCTTCTTCAGAAGATTGAGCATCTGATTCATTCTTTCATATCAACTTTCTTTTCCCAGTATTGATTTCATTTGGAAGGTGAAAAAATAAGGATGAGGGAATTGAATGCTCAAATATCTTCTAACAAGGGCTCTCAAAATCATGAAATCTTCTTTTATTGCAGATGTAATCTACAGAACTCATTTTTGCAGTTAAAATCTCAGCAGAAAGCTGTAACAACTAAGGAATCTGACGTCTGGCTCAACGCACTCAACCTTGTATCTCTTAGAACATTATCAGACGACGAAAGTTTCCGAATTCAAAAAAGATCCGTTTGAGATGTTTGATCTGTGTTAATCACCAACGTCATAGTTTCGTTGTTGATGAAAATGGTACTCATGGCCTCAGTTGTAAATTTAGTGCAGAACGCTCCTCACGACATTATGCAGTAAATATCCTTCTGTGATTGAACCTCTAGGAATCAGCCAAGATGATGGAAAACGTCTTGATGAAATGTTTCTCATTCCTTGAAAACATGGAAACCCTTTGGTAACGGACTCCACCTGTATTATACCTTATCTCGCTCTCATCTTAATTCAACTTCGCAAACTGCTAGTGGAGCCGCTAGATATGCTGGAAAAATGAAACAGCGAAAATACAACGTCTGAAAGATCGATATATTTTCTATCCAATCACCACTTTTCAATGGATGAATCTACCTGAAAAGGTCAACTATGAATTGATTGACTGATAAATAAATTAAATTATCGAAAATGCCGTAAATATACTTAACTTTCCTTACCTGTAAATAAACAGATTCAATAATGGCGAATTATACAGTTCAGTTCGATTGTTCATAAGATATCGAGAGTTTCTGAATTGGTTTATCTCCATACTTTCCAACAGGTTAAGTTTCAAACCTTTCTTCTGGAAATGGAGGCGCTTCAATTCATGGTTGAATTCATGTCCCTCTGTGATCAAATGAGTGGCATGAATAGAATTATTTTTTTCATTTTGGAATCTTTTTCTGTGTTCCTTCCTGCCAATTTTTCTGAAACTGAACTATCATCTTGTTAATCTAATGTACATGCCTAAGTTGTTGTTGGTTTTTAAAGCAATATTTGAAATATTTGTAGTATGTTAGCCTAGGTTGGTTAAGCTTCTATAACTTTTATCCTCATCTTTTCGAATTGGATGGAAGGCAAAACGGCAAGCATATTTATTGCAGCAACTTTGTTCTCCCCCGACAGTTTCGAAGACCACATCTATCAAAGTTTGTGCTGATACTTGCTGCCGAGAGAGTTCTTCACTGCTGCTATAGTTGGCATTGTTTCACCTCGAAGTAGGTATACCTCTACAAATGGTGTAGAATGCTTCCATCTACAAGATGCACATCCTCTCCGTTGTCCCCGCATCGTCCTCTGTTGAGATGGATCACATTCGTCTATCCCGAATCTCATACCGATAGCATGCGTGTACACTTCCAACACCCTCAAGGACTGATGGAGACCCTTCTCTCCAGAGGCATGAAGTTCAAGATCATCCATATAAAACAAATGGGTGACATTGTGCTTTCGGTTTCTGGCAGTAGTGAGATGCAGAAGAGAAGGATACTAAGGGAATCGCGCAGAAATACACCTCTTCTGAAAGTGGCCCACTCTGTTTGAACTCTGGCTTGACCAGATATTATGGTGAAGCGAGTTCGCTAGAGTGGTATCAGTTGTTTGAGGCATCTCAATATTTTGTCAGGTACTGCAAGGCATCTGAGCAAATACAAGATGAGCTCATACGATGTTGTATTCAATGCCTTGCGCTATTCTATCCAGGCCACAGAGAGGTTTCGCTTATATTGTATCGAGTCCTGCATTACACCTCTATCGATGAGCAGGTTGTCTGTACATCCAGCGACTCTTCTCTTCGATGCTCTCTGCTCATATATTTGTTCGAACACTTGATCAACTGCGGTGAGTATTCGTGTGTATAAGATGCTTGTGAATAACTTATCGAATTCAATCATCTTATCGATTTTTAATTCCTAGGAATCGATGAATCTCTGCTCTTGGGGGTGATAACGGTCTGCTCCTCTACAAACCAACCCGGAATCGGTTGCTGATCGTCCAGCCATGAGTTGAAAACTCTGACCAGATGGCGTTGAGAGCTTGGTAGTTTCTCCAACAATGAGTGTTCAGCCAATCTGGGCCTGGTGCAGCAAATTGAGCTCGGGCTGTTCAAGCTCTCTGTTGGAAGCTTCGAGCTGCGCTAGAGCTGGAGTCTAAGTTGAATGGATGCGAGTTTTCATAGATATATTTCCACCTGATCAGCGGTTGGCAGATTATCCACAACACTTGAAGGCTCTTGAAATGAACGAGAAGGTTTTCCTCGATACTTCTCTCTCGCCTCACTAGTGACTTCTTAGCAGCCATTTGTATCCTATCAAGGCAGTGCTGTTTGGTGGTCAACAGTATGCCTTGAGTCAAAGTGTGATGGATATATCGTAGTTTGGCGGCTATTCGCCACACTGTGGGCGTGAAAGGCCTGTTGGCCGCCCTGTAATCCATCACATGTTGGATACGAGACGCGTGTTTTCTCTCTGACGTGATCTTATTCTCCATCTTGTGTACAAAAAAGCGATTGGACTACGCTATACACGGCGGTGTTGATTTGCCAGATATCAGCCTCTTCTGTTAGAACACTATGAATCTTCGCATCCAAACAAGCCAGTTATTGTGGATTCAGGGACCTAATTCTGTGAAGCGCCCAGTGTATTCTGATTGACTTCATTGATGGCATGATGTGAGTCTCAGTTCTACCACCCGTGCCAACGGGTGGTAGAACGTAACTGAGTTTTGCTCTACCAGGTGGTTAGCCCTGTGGACAATAGTGATCTCCTTTCCGGGTGCGCTTAGGTTGCCGGTCAAGTTTTGCACCAGTTGCTCGGATAAGTAGTGTCGCAACTCACCAAAGCCCATGGGCTTTGGTGGCAGTGCCTGCTCATTATTATTAACAATCAATACTGCAGATCAGAGCACAACTTGGTGCAGCATGAACTTCAGTTCAATAATTTGAGTTAACCATTTTTGTATTTTGAGCAAACCATGAAACATTTCGAGATTTATCATTTCGAATTCAGCATTGTATCAACAATTCTAGAGATGGACGACACATGTTGATCATATATGTTAATATGTTCTTAGAAATATCTGCACATATTTAGTTATTGATTATGTGAAGTATAGAACCACTAATATTCACCGTATATAACTTGTTAACACCTAACTGGTTTCCACATTGTTTGTACTCAAATATTTCGAAGTTATGAATTTCATTGTGAATTTTAAATGAACTGCTGGACTGTGAAACACCCAGTGATTCTGAACTCTTGAGTTTTATCTTACTTGTGTGAGTTTTATCCTGTTTGAATTATTCAAAAGCCGTGTAGAATGTGCAAAGGTATCATCAACTGCTCGACAACTCACCAACCTAGTCAGTGCTGACTAATGTATACTTGATATCGCCCAAGAATTCTTCGCTTACGCATATATCAATGACATTATTATTTTACATGACATGATAAACTAGTTGACGAAAGATCCAGCTCCATGACAGGTCCAATGATCCCAACTCTTTCTGAGCCAACTCAAGCGGCACTAGCCATTAGTCACACAGAACGACATCTCACATCGTACGACCCAAGAAGGCAGCCCACAGGTTCTCCAGTAATCACAAGGTTTCAGCAAACAACAAGAGAGTTCAGTTAATTACAAACATTGTATATATGCTAAACGGAATCAACTTTGTATGATATATGTTCTGTACAAAGTGTTATTTTTCACTTGGTCTCATATACTCATACATACGGAAAAAAGGTTTTTAGTATTCTAAATATCAAATCATGAGAATTTTTTATTTTCATCCTCTTTTAGGATATGAAATTCCCGCGCTCAAACCGAACAATGTTACCGTTGCTTGATACATTAAACCATCAAAAAGAAGCAAGGCTGCCTAAGGAACCTAACGCCGCTCTCACTGACTATACTCTTAACTTTCGAAGCCCAACGACTCCAGTTATCATGAGTCCATTCAACAAGAACTTCCTTTCATTTGCAAGGCATTAACGATTTCATTCGCGGTAATAGTTGCGAACAATACTCTTTCGGGGATGTTTCAACCTTTATCCGAGATATATTCAGAAAATAACATAAACTTTCGTTTTTCGAAAAAAATATCCATTCTTTCGCTTCTTTCGAACCTCTAAACAATTCCCAAACATGATCTTTGATATAGCCTTCAGCTCTCGAAAAAAAAATAGTTCTGGCAAATTTGGAGGCTGGGTCATCGTTACAGCATTGTTGTTGTACTAAATTCATGAACAAGCAATGTAGTGTAAGTAGTTTCATTAGAGTGATGGAAAAGTCATGAATTTTCTTTCACAGATCATGGCGTGTTTTTCAGATTGCAGCACTCAAGTTATCAGGTAAGCGTTCATAACCATGTGTTTTCAACGAATGTTGATGTGCTGGAGCACATTTTCACATTTCACATTTTCAACGAATTCACTGTCATCTTAAGGTGCGTATTCACCAAAAAAGAGAGCACGAGCGAACATGAGCGAGCATTCGTGTATGTTTGCTCGTGTTCGCTCATGTTCGCTCGTGTTTGTTCGAGCAACATGAGCGAATATCACACCACACCAGAGCGTGTGCATACGTTCGCTCGCTCGTTAGTCCGTACTCACCAGACGATTTTTTGATGCAGAATGCTCGTTCACTCTTTTTCGCTCTTGTTTGCTCGTGCTCGCGTTTTTGGTGAATACGCACCTTTAGAGACGCGTATGCCACTCATGAACTCTCGTTTTATTCATAGCAAATTCAATCATGGGCTTTCGTTAACATTCAACACTCTTTGCTACACTTCATTAATGAATTGAAGGGGTTATATTTTTAGGGGTGATAAATTTTTGGAAAAAAACTTTTTGGCTTTCTACTGCTTCATCTTGATACAAAAAAATGTGGAAATCTTCCAAAGAAAGAAAGAAAGTAATCAATTCGAAAATAATTATCACTATACATGGATGTGTAGATTATGCATGATCTAAGTTTTCGTGGACCGCTTTCTTTTCCGTCAATATCTTTGAAATTACATGCCTGTTTCATTTCGAAATGAAAATAGTATAAATGAGCCAAGGTATCATCCATAAAGCATGATTAAGTATGTGTACCACCGACGCGAGTACAACATAACTGAAAATCGATGATGAATAATAGTCATTAATATAATTCCGGTCGGAAATATAGAAAATGAAATCAAGGATTTATTGTTTACACTGACATCGATGAAACACAAGTAAATGAAGAAAGAAGTTAAAAAAATAACACGAGAGTGTAATTTTTCACATATATTCCAGACAACATAACGATCAACTGATCTATCTTATTAGTTTATGTGAAATGACATATGTCAGTGAGGATATTAATTGAAGTTCTTGGAACCCACAAGGGCTCTTTAAACTTCACCCGGGGTTATCTCGTTATGCAGTTCATTCAGCTCGTGCTGTTGAAGTTCTCTGTTAAAAGCTTCGAACTGCGCTAGAGCTGGAGTGTCTAAGTTGAATGGCTGCGGGTTTTCATAGATATCCTTCCACCTGATCAGCGGTTGGCAGATCAACCACAACACGTGGAGGCTCTTGGAATAAACAAGAAGGTTTTCCGCGATACTTCTGGCTCGCCTCACTAGTGACTTCTTGACAGCCAATAACATTCGTATCCTATCAGTGCAGTGCTGTTTGGTGGTCAGCAGTACACCTTGACTCAAACTACGTACGTAGATGAATACAAACAACCAAAAATAAATCATCTTGTAAACTTCGTGAATATAATCATTTGAAACTGATGAGGATTCTCTGAAGGCCTCGCATTTGGTGAAATCGGTGATGTCACGCTACGTTTTCTTGGACCGCTTTCTTTTTCGTCAATATCCTTGAAATCAAGTGCCTGTTTCATTTCGAAATGAAAATAGTATAAATCAGCCAAGGTAGTACTCATTTAGCATGATTTAGTATGTGTACCACCGACGCGAGTACAACAGTACTGCACTTTGATGATGAATAATAAAATAATTCATTTAATCACTATCGGAAATATAGAAAATGAAATAAGTAATTATCCCAAATAATTTATTGTTTACATTGACATCGATGGAACAGAAGTAAATAAAGGAAGAAGTTCGACAAATATAATGACTGAAAAAATACCACGAGAGCGTCATTTTTCACATACATTTCAGACAAAACAACGATCAACTGATTTATCTTATTTGTTCATGTGAAATGACATGTGTCTGTGAGGATATTAATTGAAGTGGTAATTACGATGAATCTACTGAGTTGTGAAAGAACAAATATTACGAAACTCAATTTGAACAAAGAAAATTGCACTATTCGAATCCCATATGATTACTGAATCATATAGATGATAGTTTGAATTATTATCAAGCGTCAGCGCGATTATAAATTAATTACGTACTAATGAGTGTTTTCTCTTTGATACGTCCTCGTTACCAGAAGAAATAAATTTAGTAATCAGAAAATTGTTATCTCCAAAAAAATTTTAAAATAGATTTAAGCATACTTGTATACTTGATGGCATGCACTCAAATTTTGCAATTAGCATTCAAAATAGATTTATATGTTGGTTCATATCTGAAGTGACTTCTGAAGAGTGTTTTCATTTATGAAATTTCATGAAGACTCTGAAAGAATATTAATTCAAGGGACTGTAAGTAGCAACTCGTGCTATGATGATGAAATAAAAGAGTATGTTAACCAAAAAATAATGAAAAAAAAAATCTGGCTACTATAAACAACTTGAAGGGGTTGATGTACTCCTAACGTATGCTTTTTATTCTATGTTTCTTACATGGATATATAGCATAACGGGCGTATTGGCCCAAAGCTTGCTCTACTATTACTTCCTGTTTTGTTCCATCTCTGCACATCTCCTAACTCCTTTCCCAGTACCGTCTACCTTCTTTCTTCCGAATATTCTCCTTAGCAGCTTTTTTCCATAATCTTAAATCTTTTTCTATTCAATTTGTCAACGCCCAAATTAAGCATGTTGATGTAGCTTGTTGGGGTGATAACCGGTTGAAAAATTTTTATTTTAGCTTTTCTAGAAACAACTTCAACCCCCCCATCATCTTCAGTGCACATCGGGTCCCTTTTATTATACTTTAACTAAATTTCTCTTCATTCTCTTTTTTTTTCATGGGAATATGGGAACTAGATAATTCTGGATTTCTACTTCATCTATTGATATATTTCGTTCATTTTCCTACTCCCCATGTTCCTTAAATGAAGTAGAGTATTTCTATATTTTTTGTTTGTTTGAATGCTGTTTGAGGTGAGTGATGTCTTCAATGTTATGTCGAAGAGATTTTATTTGTCAAGTTCCTAGTATTATATAAAAAAAAACTGCGGTTGACATTTCTGGGTTCCATGTGAGTCATTATTTCATTTATGTTGGGAAAATTTCTGGAATATATGTCACTTTTGAAAGAAGTACGGTTTCACTATCATTCATCATTGTTCATTTTGAAAGTTTATGTTGAAATCGTCGGCTTTGATTCATTTATTGAAATTTTTAGTTCGTTATGCCTTGAAATATGATATTTTCAGGATATCATTTTCAAATTGAGCATAGACAAACTATCTACGTAGTTATTTCTGTGTTTGGATTTTCGATAGGGGTAAGTTAGGTTCTCATCGGACCAATTTGAAAATTATATGATGGAAACTGGTTTTGTGGTAATACGAAAAATTGGTGTATTGAAGGTCGAAAAAATGTAATTTATTGAAAGACTAACTGTATAGTCATTGTAATCGTAGAGGTATAAAAATTCATCAAATTATTCCTGATGAGTATCTGTTCAATTATAGGAACCTTGGTGGAGAGAATATGCTCTATATGTATTTTTGAGCGTTACTTCGATTTGATCTAATTTCTGGGGTTTTTATTTTTTTTCTTCTGAAGATTACGACATATAACTGATGGTTACCAAATACGAATCAACTATTTGGGAGACACGTCTATAAGATTATTCTGTATTCAGCAAATTTCCATGAATATTGAATTTGATTTGAATGTGATAAATCGGAAGATTCTATAAACTTTATTTTTATGCTTTGTTGCTGTAAGATATATGATGTATGTCGACATAACCTTTCAAACGAGTCAGAAGGATTATTCTGTCTCAACATAGCAAATTATGAGAGATAAGTGATATATAAGGATACTGTATACCACAAAAATATTCAAATTTCATACACAAGGCGGAGAACTGAACTCAAATGAAAATCACAGACTGTTTATTTGAAGTCGAAATTGTCTGACAAAACCTGCCATGTTTCATAGACAACATAACTTTTTGTGAATTGTTCATGTATCACGAAAAAATTGTACAAGATTTGAGGCGAATCGTCGAATTTCTCTATTGTTCAATAGAAAACAGAGTGCTGTATCCCAGCAGTTTTTCAGTTTACCAGAAAAATGATAACAGCACTCATTCTGGCTTGTCTATAGATTCGTAGTTCCAGGAATCAGATCACTCATGAGATTAGTTAGTTTGAAAAGTAGATTGAAGATCAAACAAGCGACGACATTAGAAGTGAAAGTGAACATGAAATTTTGGAATTCTGATTGAGGTGAGTTACCGACTTTGATGTAAAGTACCATTTTTTTTTAGTATCAACACATGAAGACGTGGTCACATTGATGACAGCAGTAAGACGCAACAAGACAATAACTCAAAATTCATATTTTCGATATGTTTTCGTCACTACAGAAACATATATAAATACAATTTTGAGTCCATTTGACAGCTCTTCTTCAAAATGGAAAGCAATTTTTTAAAAATATATTCCAGTATTTTTCCAAGTTCTAATAATCGATGTGTGTTAATCTCATATATTCAACTTTTCAAAATTGAATGAGTTACCTCAAACAGTGGTTTAGAAAATTTCACTTATATGTGAGATATAAATCAACACTTTCCTATCTCTGTAAATATGTTGACTGATGATAAATCTTGAATCTATATGCAATTACGAAAATGAAGTTTTATAAATTGAACAACTGAAATTCATTTTTGCAATCTGTATGTTCGACTGGGTGTGAACTGATTTTGAAATAATGGAGAAAGAAGTAATTAGTGAAAGAATAGCAAATGCTGAAGAAACAAAGTTTCTTGACAGTGAAACAATAAAAAAAGGTTCTGGTATGTGAACGATATACTTACACCTAACGATTAGAGAGTGAAATTTTTTATGAAGTATATCAAAAATATGTTGAATATAATACACATCAATCATTTCGATTGATCATGTAGAGCTGGATACGTTGATGAAATATTGATTTCTAAGGCGTTATAGTTAGTTCTATGAATCTCTTGAGATCTGTTTTTCCGTTATATGGAATATATTTTCCAACAAAACCCTATTACCATTGAGTATCGTTTGATTTCGAATCATTATTATTCATAATTGAAAAAATTATTCTCAAAATTATTTGATATTATTTCATCGACTTCATTTGAGCATTTTCAATCCCCAGAATCTGAAAATTATGATATTGTAGTAAACATTTTCCACAACTTTTCACTACTTTGTATCTCAATGTTCATTCGCTCGCACTTTTGATGGTCTCAAAGTTTAAACAATATAACTTAATCCAAAAAAACAAGGCATTTCATGAAGGCCTTTCCTATTTTTTGCAGATATGTTGTTAGGTTTTGTATGCGTGAGTATAGATCTCAGTGCATTTTTTGTTTTGTGAGAAGTTCTAACATTATATCTTTTCTCATTACGATTCATGTTTTCATACAGGTTTTCTTTGTGAAAAATTTCACATATTGACAGTATAACTCATCGGTTAGAACTGGAAAGTTCGTCCTTCTTGGAGGCATTTGAGGTTCTCCATTACAATTTTCATATTTTTCATATTGTGGAAAGTGAAAATACCCGAATAAGGTCAATAACAAATTCTGATTACATCCACAAAAAATGACTTCCGTTTATTTTTCATATGATTTACTCAATATTACCAAACTATTGTCCTGATTTCAGTTAAGCTAATTGACATAATCTTATGTGTTTTCAGTAATAGATCTGGAAGTACAGTTCAGAAACGGGTGTGTCTTTAGTTTTTTCTAATAATTACGTGAATCGTTTCACACAACCAAAACCATAGGTAAAACTCCAATGATGGAATATTTTCATTAAAAAAATTAATTTTTAGATTAGCTGATAGATCCTTTTTTACGAGAAACCCCGTCTATCTCGCCGTGTTCTTCAGGTATTTTTGCTCGAGATTTCGTCTACTGCTGCGGTAGACAACAAAAAAGGTACCCATATTATCTCATTCGAAGATACAGTAATACTCGACAGTACCCAAAATTACTACTCAAGAATATACAAAGAAATAATAAAGATTCAAAAGCTTATGGATAATTTCAATTGAAGAGAAGAGACAATAAATATTAATGACAGCTGTCTGCGTGACCTTAGAGGTACATGAACACGAACAGGTAATACGATTAATAACAATATAAATATAGCGGCCAGTATGTAAATAGTAGTTAATGCGTTGAATACAACAAGAACAAGAACCAGAGCATCCAGCTTGGGTATTGCGAACGTTACCACAACACCTTAGAAAATGCCAACCGCAGCATTAGACGAAACATCAGGCATGAAAACCTGCAGACCACGGCCAGAAAACCCAGAAAATACCCTTCATACAATTATCTCCGGCCGTGAAAGTTAACATTCTATTTTTGACATAATACTACTTTTTCAGAGCGTTTGGTAAGTTATACTTGAGAACTAGTATTGACATTCTAAAATTCTGAAGAGATTGAATCAGACTTTTGAAGAGACCAGAGAATATACCCTTCATTTCCATTTCAAATCAATCGAATAATATCGCACCCTTTCCTATTCTACATAAGTCATTCATTGGAGTGAAATCACGTAGTTTTCGTTCGAAAAAATTACATTCTTCAATAGCACGATGAATAATGTTCCTGAAATCCTTCATGAAATCTCACTCACGCATGAAAACTGTATTTCCTTTGGAACTGTAATACTCCTAAAGATATGAATGAGGGTTTTTAAAATATCAATTTATCAGTAACAGAATTCAAAATCATCAATAGAAACATCATGACCAACACATGATAATTATTTTCATCACCTTCGAATCCTTCTTCAGAGTATGCACTGATTAAGTTACCCATCTGATCCTGTTCAATTTTATTTCAGTACCATTGTGTCAATAATGAACATGCAAATTTTCAATTGTCGACATATTCATCGAGCATTTTTGTTTAATGAAAAACTGTTCAATTCATCATTATGATTTCTGATATGAAATATATATCACCGGGAAACTTAAACCAGAAATAAATGAAATCAATTTTGATTTTTTGATTTTGATACCATTTTTCGAAATTGATGATGGTAGTGAGAGCATATCATAGAAAGAACAGAAAATTTTAATAACATATTTTGCATAACAGTGGATTTCAGTCAAGTACTGTTGCAATACTCTGAAAAAATTCTTCTCATCAACTCTTCAAATTTGGAAAAATAGAACTATCAAAATATTCCTGGAAATGAAAACAAATCATATTTTCGATTTTCAGGTCCCAGATTTGGAAAGAGGCATGAACAAATGGTTATTTTTTTCTTTTTATTATTGGTATCTTTCAGTATAAAAGTAAGCATAAATATCGCTCTGGTTGCTATGACAGAACAAACATCCACATACAACAGAACCATTCCCGTAAGTTTTTTTGTTACATGTTTGGAGAATCTTGTTGATATTTGTCGAAAAATGAATCTCATGCAATGGAAATGCCAATGTTATTTCAAAATTTTTTTCATTTCAAACTCCACATTTCATATTCGACATTGATTATTATGACCTCTTATTGATTGGACCTGTAACGCTGGAAAACCAAATTGATCTATATTGAAACAATATTCATTATTTATTCAAAAATTTCCAAAAACGTAATTATATCATCAAGAATCAGTATTCGAAATGAACTATTGATTATTTTGATCTTCCATTCATTGAATACATGACGATGGAAAATCAAATTGTTTAATGAAATTACTTTCATTATTTCTTTAAAATGTTCAAGTAACGCAATTTTCATTAATATTGAACTAGTAATCAATGGAGATAGAATCCAATGGAGAAAATATCTGGTTTTTGGAATGCTCTTCGGAAAGAAGGTCTCCTTTTTCCAAAAGTGAACCACCATTAAAAATATTTGAAAAAACTTGTCACATTTTTTTTTCCAAGAGCGGGTAGACACTACTCTATTGAACTTGAGATGAATCTTTCATATGTGAACTTCTTTCGGCATCAATATCTTCTCCGTTCATAAAACTCAAAAGGGAGGATTTTTTCAATTTCAATTGTCAGCCGTGTCACTTTTGTAGTCCACACAATAATCATGTATATCGATCCCTCTATAATTATAATCATGAAACTTATACAGTCGATGTTTGTGTCACTGATTTTAGAGACATATAAAAGATATATTATCCAGTTTATTTATGTCGTTTGGTGAACCTTAAACCTTCACGAGATGACATATATAAACTATATGAAATCTTTTTTATACACCCGTGAAATCAGTTTGAAAAACATCATTCCATGATCATGGAAGGATCGGTATACATGATCATTGTGTGGACTACAAAAGTGGCACGGCTGACAAGGGACTTCATGAGGGTTTTGTCTCCATTGTTACGGAATCTTGAGATGGATGAGATTTCTAGTTATTGTTGATATTGGATTTTGAATTAGATACAGAATCAAATTTCTACTTCGTAAGTAAACATATGAGTATATTTCAAATATGGATGAAGATGATAAGATCCAAATCAAAGCTTTGAAAGGGTCGCTGAAGGATACTCTGTTATGTTATGAACCATATAATGAATTTATTGATTATAAAAATTGCATTTCACGTGTTCAAGCTACCCTCAGACTTAATTGAATTAGTGAATGCCATTTGCCATTTGCATATATCGTGAATGCAGAATGAACCATATTTTATCTCAATCATTATTTTATGAATTGATGAATGTAGCTGTTACTACGTGGTAGAAAATCATAATGAAGAAAAGATAATTGAAACTTTCTATATTTTTCACCACTTTCATCTCAATAATTAGTACGTAGCCCAAGACAAAGCTTTCTTCTTGATTATACTCCAATTCAGAAATTAAGTGAATTCATAGAAAGAAAAAAATGTTTAAAGTTACTGGACAATATCGTATTCACTGAGTGATTTTATACGATTCTTCAGACATCATATATTCATCAAATGGTTTCTCCAACTTTGAAATCTGAATGCCTTCTTCTCAATTGTTTCGAGTTCCAATAAAAAAATATTCACTAATATATTTTTTCTGAACAAGATATTTTCAATACTATTTTAAATTTCATTGTGTTAGGAATGCATTATATGAGACTATAATAAAATTTACACTTATAAAAGAACTTGATTATGTCAACTTATAGCAACAATGGGGAAAGGTAAAACTGGAAATATTCGTAATGTAATAAATCATATGCATAGTGATAACATAATACCATTGTTTCGGAGACAATCATTCAGGTTCAAAATAGTGATATATGGAACTGCAAGAAAAGTTGACAATCATTATCCTATGTCAGACGGATATTGTAGTAACTCATCTCATATACAGGGTACAGCGTGGTGAACGTCGAAAGTCGTATTTTGGAAAATAATTGGGTTCATATCCTGAAAATTTACAAATATAGGTTTTTAGATTTGTTTCATCGAATGAAAATTATGACGTTTTTTCGGTTATACTAGAAGTTGGTACAAACTTCCTCAATTCAGAAGTAAAAAAGTATATATTTTAAAATTTCTGAATACCTGGCATAATTCTAATGTGAATTTATAAAATAAATCTATAACAAAAATGAACCGTTCGCATTTGTTTATTAATGAAAAGATATTGAGCTCTCGAATGATTCTGCTGAGGCGTGTACAGTTTTCTGGTTCGGAACACTGTTCTAAGCTTTTGGGAAGCGGCTTTTGTAATTCCAGCAACATGATTGTGAAACTGGGCATTTTCACTTCAATGCGAAATTACTTCTAGATCCTCATTAAGATATCAAACCTGCTGCCGGTGAAGATGTGCATCCGCCTCCGATGTCCTGGAATCCAAATGGAATCTCGAAACAAGTGTGCTGTCGTCAGTAAAGCAATATATTGAATTCTCAGTTTTCTCAATAAGTCGTTGATGAACAGTAGAAAGAGAGTTGAAGACAATATAGATTCCTGGGGAACACCAGCGTTGATGGTAAAAGTATTCGAGAGATATATGTCGATGGCCACTTGCAGTAAACATTCTTTTAGGAAGCTGAAGAGCCATACACGAAAATTATCCGATAAGCCATAGCCTTGAAGTTTGACCAGCAAACCCCCATTCCACATACGATCAAAGGCTTTAGAAATATCAAGCGCTACCGCTGTTGACTTTCCATGATTCTCGATTGCGTTATTCCAAATATGAGTGACATACGATAGAAAGTCGCCTGTTGATCTTTGTTTCAGAGAGCCACATTGATGATCGCTCAAGATGTTGAAGCCTTTCAAATATTTAAGGATATGGTGGTTTACGGCTTCCCCAAGATTTTTGATATCACTCATAGAAAAGCATTTTCACGGCTGACGTCAATGTTTTGGTTGGTTTCCAGGTTTTGCCGTGGTCTTCTTTTTTTCCAATTGCCAAACGTTTCAAATGCAACTGCCTAAGTCATCTTCAGTGGAGTGCTCGACGTACTCTTCTTGACGTATTAACTGATACGTCCATAATCATTCAATTTTGTAACGGGTGAGTTTCTAAGTCTCCCAGTCGAAATAAATATGAAGTACTGGTCTATGCGAACGAATCTTCTATCCAGATGACGAATCTCTGAAACTTCGAGGTGATAATATATATATACAGGCTGATTCACGATGGATGGCACATTAGACGTTTCTGGTGAACCAGACAACGGATCACTTTAAAAATTTGATGGAGGGCATAATCGGACATTCTCTAGCCAACTAAAATATTTTCGACAATGCAGTGTTGCCGCTTCTATTAGAAAGCAGTAGCAACTTTGATTTTTCAAATGGAACA
>WOGO01002726.1:471-15375 GCA_015342085.1 Leptinotarsa defecta | reverse complement strand
GTGCTCTACGGGAATCTTTCATAGGTGATCTTATTATTCTTGTCCAAAAACCTAAAAACATGTATTATGGAATTCTCTACCAATATTCCACAAATAGGAAATGAAAATATTGAATCGATTCATTTGACTGACCTTAGATGTTTTTAGGTTTCGGACAGTCCCTAGCTAGAGCCTTGCTTTCGTGTCGGCTTTACGATAGATACTAATCTGAATCGTTTTTGAATCCTGACCGTGAAAATCTCATCGGTTTCATTTACTCCTGCCTAATAGACAACCCACCTTCCCAGTAATATTCTGATAAAATAACGAACCTACAGGGCGGCTCTACTGATTCTTATGAATTCAGAAATTCAAACCGTTACACGCAATCAAAACGATCCATTTTTCAGATCGGATCGTCACGTGTGATGAAAAGTGGATCCTCTATAATAACAGGTGACCCACTAAGAGATGAGCCCCGAAGTGGTTGACCTACAGTAATCCAGGTTGAGGATTTGAGGACCCTGGTGAAGACTGACCAAACGGATCGTGGGATGGTCGAAGGACTGGACGTCAGCTACCATGCTGATTCAACACGTTGAAGCTTGAAGAGTGGGTGTCTCACAATTTGACATTCAAGACAACGATAGGGCTCCGATGAGCCACCCAGGAACTTTCCAAAGAAGAAAACCTATCAAAAAAAGATCATGGTCACTGTAAGGTGGTCAGCGGCCGGTGTTATTCACTATAACTTTCTGCATCCAGGCCAAACTATCACTGCAAGGTCATATCGTGAGAAAATCGACAAAGTGTATCGAAAATTGCATCAGCAACAGCCTGCACTGGTCAACAGAAGAGGTCTGTTCCTGCTTCATGACAACGCCCGTCTGCACGTTTCACTAATCACCGCCCAAAAATGAAACGAATTCAACTTCAAAGTTTTGCCTCACCCATCATACTCCATGACCAGGCGAAAACGGCCTTCGTCAACTCCATCGAATCCCGAGCATACGACACTAATCAAATAATTCGGTCAGCATAAATGCTGTCAGGTTGGTGAAAGTGGCACATGTATCAACTTACACTCATAAAAACGGACAAAACGAAACAACCTGTTTGAAGCTGAACTTGATTTTTAACGAATGTGTGTCCCAACTTAACACGAATCATCAGACTGTTATGATTTCTGTAATAATTGTTATGGTACGTGGAATTTTTATTTCCTGTTTGGGGGCTTTATTAACGTGATGAAGCTGATTCTCCCTTATTCTCAAACGATGGTTGCTCATTAGTGGTGGAACTTCGTTATTAATTTCCAAACAAATTTGTTGGGTAACATAATCAATTGATTTAAGAAAAAATTATCAAAGTGTCAACGTTTAGAATTCGAATAAATTCATCTTCAAGGCTCTGCAACAATGAATTCCCATAACATACATTCACAAACTTCATAAATTTGTGTGGTTTTAATCTCACATTGAAGTGTTACTTGGTTATGAGTTTTCATTAAGTATATACATACATAATAAAAAATACTGTATTGACAAAGGATTCGAGACCAACACTACACAAATGATATGAAACAAACGAATGGCGTCATCTAATATTTTGATAAAGTAAAGCATCTTTTTAATGATTCAATAAAGAACGCTGTTAAAAAGTTATTTCGTTATTTTATTGATTGAATTCAAACTTACAGTATTAATTCCTTAGGTATCCCTTCTAGTGTTGGCACTATCGTATTTGAAGACATGTATCATGTCGTTCAAAAGTCTTTTGGATAAATTTGGTTGGACCTCCGACTATCCAAAATGAAAAAATGTGTCTATGCTCTTTCATTTTCAAGTAGGGCTATGAGGTTCTCAATATTTAGTTTCTTAGAACACAAGTATTTCATCATCAACTCCGGGTGCATTTGAAATAGATGATACATTATCAGAACACTGAATCATTTCCCTATATCATACGTATCATATGTCAAATATCAGTGTTACCAGTGTTCCAAAGACAGCAAGAAAGTGATCAAACCAGAGAAATACGTAATAGATTCCAAAAAGTTCTTCGTTTAACAAGTTGTTCAGTTGGAATGAATGCAGTAACTTTTTTCATGACATTTTCAGTGAAAGTTGTGAACGGCATTTATTCGGAAACACCAAAAGGCAATGCTGGCTTTAGGGATCGAGCATGGGTGTGAAGTTTGGCTAGTTCCGCAATTGTCGAAGTCATCAGGCCGTAGGTGCTACTGTGCCCTAAAATTCTTAGTCTAGCCGATTCAACCCACTTCAGGATAATGTTATTATCTACCGTCGCTTTGGCTAAACCTTGGTGGCACTCCAGTACTAGCCCTGATGTAACAGGTTGTCTGTTCAAGGCTAATAGGGCTTGTCTGCTATCAGTGCAGATTGTTATGTTTTCGCCAGAAATTCCTTTCCTGGTTATGTCTTTTGTGGCGATTGAGATACCAGCCATTTCTGTTTGAACCACTCTGGTATTTTTTCCCATTTCCCATTTAATCCTTATGCTTAGTGATCTGGAGTACACTCCACATCCTGAGCCTTCTTTGGTTTCTGAGCCGTCCGTGTACATGCGTATTACATTTGTAGCATCCGACTCAGTTTTCTGTTTTATATGTATTTTGTAGGGTTTATTAAAGACAAACCTGGGTTCAATTGCATCACTGGTTGCCTGCAGCAGATGTTGCGCAGTAAGTGCTTCTCGCCATAGGCTCAGCCTCAATTGACCCATTCCTACTTTGAGGTTTACACCAGCCGGCAGCCGTGCACAATCGTACCATGACCATTAACGCAGCCTCCTCAACGTACAGGTCCAGAGGGGTCAGACCATTGTTGAAGGACATCTTTGGGATAACAATGAATCGAAGGATCAACTCACTATCAACTAGAAATACAGAACTTGATTATGAAAATTAGCATCAAAATAATCAAAAAATGTTTTAGCACCAAAGTCCGTTTACCTAAAATTAAACAAATAATTACAAATTACTGATATTTTTAGAAGAAAGATAAATTGCCTAGAGAATCAATTATTTATCCTAGAAAACCGAAAGAGCTGCCTGATACTATAAATCCTTCCAAAGAAAACAATTGTTATAAATGATATCGATTTGATTCAGAGAATAACTACTGACAATTTTCTTTAATACCCATCAAACAATCAATTCTCGTGGGAACAATGTTTATAAACATAAAGAGAAACATCAGTTTGAAACGAAATATGTAGTTTTCCTAGTAGCTAGTAGCAATTTCAGGAAGAAATGGTTAATAAATGTAGCAATTACCAATATACACGGGATGTTCAAGGGGGGTATACAAATAATATCACTTTTCAATCTTGACTTTCGATACGTATTTGGTAACAAAAAAACATTATTATTTCTCATGGAAACCTGGTTTCTGGTTTCTGTTACACATTTGAAAAACTATTTTCTCGAACTGTTTATTTATTTATTTTTTCGAATTCTCATTGCATGTTTCTCAAATATGTTATCAAATAACTTTGCCACCATGGGTTTTCTTCAGAACTATGACAATATATTAGGTCGTATCATAAGTTTTGTCCGTTTTTATGAGTCTCCTTTGAACTGCAATGTCTCAGCGAATATCTATTTAATTGAGTCGAAATAAGATGCATTTGAATCAATGCACTTTTGCCAACGTAACACAAGTCGATCAATTCTGTCAGCATAAAAATTGAGTGCTCGGGAATAGATGAAGTCGACGAAGGCCGTTTCCACCTGGTCCTGAATAGCAAAGGTTCTACCGGTAAGAAAGTCTTGATTGGCGAATGTTCTACCGATGAGAAAGTTATTGACGTGCTTGCAACGTTGGTAGTCGGTTGGCAAGAGGTCTGGGAAATATGGTGGGTGAGGCAGTTGCAGGAAGGTATACCTAGTGAATCAAACCAGCTGCTAACCATCATAGAGTAACTAACCATTTTTTATGGGTTTTGGCCGTTGAGAAGTACCTAAGTGGTTAATCGGTACCAACCATTGTCCTGAACGTCTCCTATTGTCGTTGAGGATCGACTTTTCTTCACACGTCCAAACAAGGATCGTTTTGGTTGCGCATGAGCAATGAAGAACAGACCTCGAAATGTGACTATTTCTGTCGATCATTTAGATTGTGGGGTACCCATTTTTCGAGCTTTTTGACCATCAAAAAACGCATGAGAACTGACGCTCTATTCATCCACCATCCCATCGCCATCTTCGAGGCTACATCCCCGGAACCAAATTTTGCAAAACAATTTCGAATAGTGTATTGAAAAACGAAACTTCAGATTATAAATTTGAATGTGTGTAATACTTCCATCGCCAACTCTGATTACAATATTCAGGAAACGAAGAGAAGAAATGAAAAATTTATGTGAGCAGTCAATTTTCTTCGTTAAAACGAGTTTTCAGAACGTCTTGATTGCACAAACAATCTTGCCATTGTTGAAAAGGAATGTGGAAAAAGGTGCGGAGAGAAATGAAAGAATGATTTAGGATTCTCCCGGGGGATAGAATCGATAATACATTTGTTTTCATCGTTCAAGGTAACGCTGGATCCGAAAACAAGTATTTTTGTTTTTCAAAGTGAAATTCTATATCGAATGATTGAATAATGTACAAGTGATATAGGAAAGTTTCTCATTCGATGTGGTTCAGTCTGAAAAAGATTATGAATAGTATGAGGTTTTTTTCAGAAACACAAAAATTACATTCACCTACATTAACATTAACAAATATTGTGGGTTTCTAGCGACCTGGAGTATCTGAAATAATCAAGAAAAATAGATACTTTCGAAGAGTCTGGGAATTTCTACTCGTTTCAGGAGATATCAAATATTACAATATTCACATTCAAATATAGGAAACATGAATTATTTGAGGCCAATTGGTTATTTTAGGAAGTGTTTGGCATGTTTTCAGTCTTGTTTTCGATTAGACAAAGTTTGGCAGGGAATTTATATTTTCAGAGTAATACGTTTCCGAAAAAAATTTATATGACTTGATAAGTAGAAAAAAGTTCCGCCACCAAATTTGCTTTCTGATATTTTTGTCACTAATGCAAATGACGTCTCTGGCTAATACCACGACGAACGATGAATTATATCTGACAGATATTTGTGAAACTCCTCTTACAAAAAAATTCTTTTTTTTGAGGACAAAACACAAGCACAGGCGCCACGTTTATAGCGCACAGGCGTGTGCCTGTGGTGCCATCTTGTTTATATCTGTCCTGCAGTGATAAGGAATAATACTTGGGATCCGGTCTGTGGGTGACCACTCGATTTTTAGCGAGATCCTTCCGCTGAATCTTCTGAAATATCGTTAAATACTTCATGTATTGTATATCTCTTTAAATTTTTTTTAAATCATAAAAAAACATATTTCGAAAGATTCTAGAAAAAATAATGAAAGATATTCTTCATTCAGGTCAATAGCTAATATGGAAGTATTCATCTGGTAATTTGAAGTTAATTAAGGAGATCAAGCGAATAATTGAAATTTTCAATAGCTATTGAATATACACGAACTAAGTACATACATTTTCACACTTTTTTGAAGATACTGAATGAATTGTGTTTCAAAAACATCACAAAAAAAACTTCTGATGAGAATAAATTTTGAAGAATATAATTGTGTTATGAACAACAGAGTCTGGAGATGGGATATAACAATGAGTAGAGTTAGAGGAATCACAAATCACTGAGCATGATTCATTTCGTTAAAACCATAACGTCCGAGTGCCCGCTGCTCTCATAGACAGGGTCGGACTTTCGAGTAACTCTACGATCTTGTATCATACACCCTCAGAGAGATATAAATTTGAATACCTCAAATCAAGAATTTGATGCATCAGATTTCGCAGTTGACGCACAAAAGTATTATTTGGATTTCTTTAGTGACAGAATAAGAGGAATGCTTGAAAATGTTATAAGATTCAGTTTTATTCGTCTACCAATCATGCAACTTGGTTAGCGAAAAGCTTGTCAAGAGATAGCATTTCTGATGTGTTGTGAAAGAAGTATTCGACTCATCACTGGAATTCGTGAATTTGAACGCATATCAGTTACGGGAAAACTCAAAAAATTCAAATGGCTCGCTATGTGCAAAAGACGATCATATGGCTTGCATGTTCTAACTACAACACCTTCTTGTTGGGTACACCTTCCTATTCAAAAAACAAATTCAGAACTGATGTACACAATCTGAAAATTTGTCAACAAACAATGTCTCACATGACATCCTATTAGAAAAGCTCCATAAATACGGGATACGTGGACCAACTCTACGACTCATTTAAACATTCATTACGGATGGACAACAATACATATCCTATAATAATGTGACCTCCAGGACCATACAAATCAAACATGGTATACCTCAGGGTTCAATCCTGGAGCCACTGTTGTTTATAATCTATATGAATGATCTACCAACCTTCTTAGACATCGCAGATGTATTTATGTACGCAGATGACTCAACTTTCTTTATCAGAAGCAGGAATTTAGAACAGATCGAAAGAATGTCAAGTAAGACACTGTCACACAGTGAAGCTTACCTCAACGCAAATATTTTATCTTTGAATAAAAACAAAACTTAAGAAATAACTTTTTCAAAAAATAGAAACAGCATTCAACCATAAATGCAAAGAATATTTTTGAGCATTCAATATATCCAACTTAGTCCCGGAAAGACTTTTCATTTTGATATTTTTCTCAAATTTTTTTTTTCTATCTCTTGACTATTTTCCACTATTCTTTTGTTCTATTTCTTCCTATTTCAATAAAATCTGTTCACCAGAATTGTTTGTTATTCACAACTTTCTTGGAACCGGTGGAAGAACAGAAACAGTGCACAACTGTTATCTGAACCGGATTGCCATTTATTTATCAAGATTGTATGAATTATCTCATGTATTATTACCTTATATTATATCCTCAGTTACAGCATTTGTGCAACATTCGTGATTTACGGTAAATAATAAAAAGGATCATTATCAACCAACGGCTACTCCCCACAACGTAGGGTAAGTGATCGTTGGGTACGTGAATCATGTGCCCTGAGCAAGCGCAGTGAGCCAAGTTCAACAACCTTCTGCATTTATCCGGCTAAGATTTTTGCCTTAGTGCAGCAAGCCGGTAATGATTTTGCGATTCGAGAGTGGAGAAAGCATCATTCCACCAAGAACTCCAATGATCAAAACAACCATCTTGACAACATTCTCTTTTTTGACGATATTCGTCTCGCGAGAAGCTGAAAACTCCACAACAAATATGGTCTTGCTCTGATGGTCGAGAAGGACTAGATCAGGCTTACTAAATTGTATGAGCCTGAGGCCGTGGAATGAATGGTTCCAATAAATATGGCACATCTCGTTCTCCAAAACGGATTCAATATCCCCCGGAAGATAGGGCAACATCGGTGTCTTGTCAATATCGTAAAGGTGCCCTAGGTGGTAATAAAACACTCTTAGGGCCGCGATTTGTTGATGGATATAGGCCGAGACCGCATATGCTGGAGATGCTGCCAGCAAGTGCATTAAAGTCTCAGAAGCCTCGCGGCAGGCCCTGCACCTTCTATCAGGAACCCATCATGCGACTGCGGTAGATTAAGGTGCTGAAAAAACAATCCTGCTCGACAACCTACTCGACCTGAGAGGAGTGAAGGTCAGGCGCTTTGATATGCCAAGGTCCTCACTGTTGTTGAAGAAGACACCATGCATTGGCTTATCTTTGTGTTGCCGCAGGAATGGAGAAATCTTTGCAGATTTCATATAGGCCTTTTGCTGAATGGGTTCCAAATTGGTGACAGAGTTGTGATCACTTCGTTCAAAGTCTAAAAGTAAACCGAATTCACCAGCTCCTCGGGCAGCTGCCCTAAAGAAGGAATGAACTAATTTCTGCTCTCTCGTGGTCGCGGACCATGCAGAGAAGGGAATCTTATGTCCTAACAACTGTACAGGCTCCGACCAGTACCATTCTGTCATGTAAACACTCCAAACTCAAAAGTCCAAGGCCTCGCTATAGTTGGGGGAAGTACAACAGTAGAACGGACGATTCTGGATGCAAACTGGTAGTGCAAATATTTTTCGGGTCCTTATATATCCATGTAGATATAAATTGATGGATGTAGCCGTTACTACGTGGTAGGAAATCATAATGAAAAAAAGAGAAATGAAACGTTCTATGTTTTTTACCATTTTTATTAGTAACTAACGTTACTGCAGTTTCGTCCTATATGGACATTTTCAAACTCATATAATAAACTCACATAGAATAAACATAGAAAGCTTCATTTCTCTTTTCTTCATCATGTAGATATGTTATTTTGTTTATATTTGTTTATATTGCATTTGTTTTGAGGAAGTGGTTTCGTGAGAAGTTGTTACAACTCCTCACGGGATCATTTCACTACTCCACACGAGTAGAGTAAGATTGGAACGGCAAGCATATTTGTTGCTACAGCAACTTTGTCCTCCCCGATAGTTTCGATGACAAGATCTGTCCGGATTTGTGCTGATACTTGCCTGTTGTGAGTGGCGTTGTTCCAACTCGAGGTAAGTATACGTCTCTCCTGCATCCAAATGGTGTAGGATGCTTCCATCTACGAGCTGCACATCCTCTCCGTAGTCCCTGCATCGTTCTCTTTTGAGACTGACCATTGCACATTTGTCTATCCCGAATTTCATACCGATAGCATGTGCGTACTCTTCCACCACCCTCAAAAGTGGGACAAATTCACATTTCCGAATCTACATTCCCTTATAGTAGAAGATTTGTTTTCAAAAATTAACGTTTTATTTTCTGGAGAAAATTTGCTTTTTAAAAGTGTAGATATTTAACCATCTTGAAAAAATCCATTCAATTCGCTAGGTATTTTTTTTTGGATTTTCGCTCTCCAGAAAATTAAGAAGAAAACCAATGAAAATATTCATCATGTATTATAATGGCAGATTTGTATATCATGTTATGATAAATCACCGCGCAACTATTCAAAACTGACAATTTTTTACAAGTACTCGTAATATACTGTTTTTTTAGATTGAACTTCAAATCAAAGCGTTAATTCACATGCTAGGGTTTGGCTTCAATGCTTTCTTCAATCGAATTGACAATTCATGAATTCAATTTGTTTTTCTTCAATTCAATCCATAAAATTGGTGAACTTATGTAAATCAGAGTTTGTTATACTAGCTTTCACATCTTTCTATGAAGGTATATGGTGCAATGAAGTTATTGTTAATTCAAAAGAAATAAACTTCAAACGTTCAAGCCAGTCTCGAATACACCTACACAGTAGGTAAAATGGACTGACGCCTATCAGAAAACAACTACTCCCCTGACTAATACCACGAAGGGCGTTGGATCATGTACGACAGGCGTCAGTGCAGGAATCTTCACAGAAATTTCCTGCATATGCAATTGGCAAAACAACTGTAAGAGTCAACCTTCAATTTTGGAACGGGCACACTTGCAGACCGGTTTCGGACTCATTAGCCACTCATCAGTGCAAGATAGTGGCCATCATCGACCTAAAGTCAATGATATTCCATAATTGAAAATCGGAATGTCACTCCATCTAGTGGACAAGGTACTAACCAACTGCATATCCGAAATTTGCCCGAATCCTCTGAATAAGGAAGAAAACCTTTCTTATTAGTCAGTGGGCTATGCTTGAAGACTGGCAGTACACAAATCTAAAGAAATGAACTTTAAACGTTCAAACGTTCAACCTACTGTGTAGGTATATCCGAGACTGGCTTGAACTTCAAAGTTCATTTCTTTAAATTTGTTTACTTCCAGTCTTCAAGCATAGCCCACTGACTAATAAGAAAACATTATAGAAACATTATTTCAATTCATTATTTAGATGCTCATTCAAATAAAAAATTGAGTAATCCTAAGATCAATAGTTGATTCAGTGTTACTATAATACCGTTATTTTTGTACAACTTACAGCTTGTCAAAAATAGAAAGAGACATGAGAATTCTATCTCGCTCTCAAACAGTCTCCTAGTGAGTATTTTTTTCATTCCACCCTAATATAAACACGGGAGAATTCAACTTCATACACAAGTAAAAAAAAATTTTCTCAGACAGTCAAGCGGCGTTGGAAGCTCCTGGCTCCTACCAAGCAACGTCTGAATTGGTAGCAAATTGCCAAAAACGACTCTCCTCGATAGAAAGACTCAACAGATTGTCTCTGGTCTGGATTCCTGGCCATACTGGCCTGGAAGGCAATGATGCTGCTGATTCCCTTGCAAAGGAGGGTGCTGTAAGCAGCTTCATCGGACTAGAACCTGTCATTCTGGCAGAATCTTCCAGGAGTGGCTCACTCCAACAGTTGTTGGACTAAAGTAGACATGAACTACTATGTCCAACAGGCCTTTTTACAGGTCACTGTCATTTGAATCATCCTATGCGGAAACTCGAACTGTCGGAAAATGATGAAACAGCAGAGCAAATACTTTGCGCCTGCCCCGCTGGGGACCGAATCAGGTTTTTAGAGTTCGGCAGAGCCTTACTCTCACCATCTAACCTGAAAGACCGCTCACCGTACAATTGGCTTCGTTAAGAAGATGAGTTCATTTGGTCGAGTGTGACTAGGTGTGAGCCACAATAAACCCTTGCCCACTCACTTTTGATCTAACCTAACCTAACCTAAATACTGTATCAACAAAGTCTCTTTGCATTCGAAATTTTTTAATCAACTCAACTCATTTGGGCATTGACAATAAGATAAACCCTCACGTCAAAATAAATGTTTGAAGATTTGTGGTTTGGAAACAATTTAACGAATTTTATTTAATTCGGTATTCAACACGAGATGTTCAATTCAATATAATATTGGTTTCTTTACATCTTACCCTCTTACCATACATGTGGTATATCTGCCTATTTGGATTCTTACCTGCAAAAAAAAAATCGAAATTAGGAATATAATGATACTTATGCTCTACAGAAAGAGGTGTGGTAGAAACTATCCTGTTAAGGGTGGAGTGCAAAAACATATTTAACTTCTGCAAGGCAAACTTGGTTAGTATCAGCAAATGACAAATTTTTAAAGTAGTTGACTCATTAGTGGACCTTGTCAGCAATGCATACTCAATGTAATCCAGGAGTACCTAGATTTCTGCTGCTCATAAAACTTAACCTGGCTCAATTTTGTAGTTGATCTTCATTTTATGGTGCTGAAGAGAGTGTTCTCAAGATAATCAGCATTGAATTCATAATACGGATAACAACGTATTTTGTCAGCGTAATGTTCAATGATGATTGATCAACTTTCGGTCATTTAATAGGAACTTTGATTGTTTTCGCTTATTGATTTTCAGGGATTTCAGCAGGTTCAATTCTTGCCTTTACTTTTTTCAATGAATATGTTGTAGTCCATTTTGAAATCGTAGTTGTTCTCTAAAAGCATATGTGAAATTTGTATGCTCTAGTACAAAACTTTATTTGTTTTAATTCTTGTTTTGAAATTTCTAGACGTTCATCTTATATAAGTAAGGTTAAGTTGAAAAACATCCACGGGCGACACTTCGCCACTTTATCTTTGTCGAATACCTATTATTATTATCTCTTTACATATGTGTCCAAAGATGAATAAAGACGATTTATTATTATTATTATTATTATTATACATTTTTGGTCAGGTTCCACATGTTAGCTTGTTGACTACTGATTTTTTTCACCTGTTGATGTTTGATCTGTTGTTCTTGGTGTGTCTATCTGAGGTGTTACCAGGTGTTATATTAATGTTCTCAACTCTTCTTCTGAAATTCAATGAGAGCTTGCTATTAGCATGTTCCGCAAATTGGGGCCACTGTAATTTCTGTTTCAGGTTTGACGTGTAAAGTCGAGTCAAAAACGTTTATTTAGTTTTGGATTTGCATGTAGTTAGGTTATATTGGTAGTAGAAAGGGGCTCTGCTATAGGCTTATGCCTCTTCAGGGTTGGATTTCGAAATGTCATAAGACCAACAAAGAATTATTCATTATTATTATCAATATTATTTTTCAAACCTAAGTTTCCGCTGATCAGACCCATCTTTCGAAGCCCCGATACATTCCGAAGGCGCGCCAATGTTATCAACCAACGGCCACTCCCCATACCATGGGGTACGTGATCACTAGGTCCGAAAAGCATGTGCTCTGAGCAAGCGCAGTGAGCCAAGAATGACAGTCTTCGGCATCTGTTCGGCTAAGATTTCTGCCTTAGCACGGCAAGCAGGTATGATTTTAAGGTTCGAGACGTGAGAGGGCATCATTCCTCCAAGGACTCCAATAATCAGGACTATCATCATACAGAGTGGTCTGGATAGAGTCTGTGGAGTTCGAAGAGAAAATCTCGATATTTTATTCGTTTCTCCTCCTTTTTTCAGTAAGAGTGTAGGTGGTACCGTAAGAGTACCGTAGGTGGTAATAAAGCACTTCTAGGGCCGCGTTATGTCGCTGGATATAGGCCGAGACCGCATATGCTGGAATTGCTGACAGCAAGTGCATTAGAGTCTCGGACGCCTCGCGGCAGGTCCTGCACCATATGTCAGAAACCTCTATCTATACCCATTAAACGACTGCGGTAGACTAAGGTGTTGAAGACACCATCTTGGCAGGCCATGATAAACCTCAGTTTCCTACTTGACTTCAGCCCACTCGACCTGAGGAAAGCGAAAATCAGGCGCTTTGAAAAGCCAAGATCTTCAATATTATTGAAGAAGACCTCCATGCAGTGGCTCATCCTTGTGTTGTGTTATATTATTATTATTATTAAAATGTGGAAAATAACGATGATAATCTATTATCCAAAAGAATAGATGAAAACCCACTCAGAAACAATATTTTTGAGAGTAATTACATGAATTCAGCTCATTAGGAAAAACTACATGAAAAAAATGCTTCTAGTATCTAGTACTTCACATTTGTGATGAACCAATATACTGTCGAAAAAACAAAATTGTCATATTTTTTTTACAAAACATGTCTTTTTTTGTAGACAGTAATGTTTCGTGAAATAAAAAAATTTTCAAAAATACAATATATCACTGTAGTTGTAATTCACTATACTAGCAAAAATTAAATGATATTTATTTTTTCGCGTTTTGAAGTTTTATGATGACCATCGAGTGATGACAATGATTGCAGATGTGTCACATTGTAAAAGACGTGTATATAAGTAATCAGAGTACAATAATATATCTGGTGAGAAAATAATATAGAATGACTTTTCAGAAATGGATCTTCTTAGTGAAGAAAGACAGAAAAAATTATGTTCTACATCTAATGTTTCAATCAATATTCTCATTTGAAATCTGGCAAAGAAAATGAAAATATGACGGTAAATGATAAATGACACTATCTTCTCAGAGAAAATAATTCGGAAGACAATTTATTACAAAAATTACGTTTGTTTGATGTTCTGTTCATTTCTTACCTCTCAGGCTAAGATATTTTTCCATACAGATCAATCAATTCAAGACCAATTACGACAAAGCAGAGAAAATAATTTCGTGAAAGTATTCTAAAAACTGGTTTGCTGTAAAGACTGATTCCCCACTTATCTTCTTGCAAATCTAAAATAAATACCCTGGAGAACAATTGATACCGTCTTTTAATATTCATTCATCGAAACAATTTATATCTACGGCCGTTTTATTGGATTCCTTTTACTCGACAACAGTTGTTCCGTAAAACTAATAAATCCCGAGAGACCCTTCTCGCATTCAAATCGAGTTCCGGTTCCGAGAACCACCACAATATTTCGTATATTTCATTGAGTATCGTCTTATTGGTATGGGATTCATTCAAATGGGAACAGACACAGCAGGGTGCTTTTTCACCAACGGTTATACAAACAATATCAAATTTCAGCACAATCCAAGTGTCTTGAAGATGAGGTGGAGAACTGTTATACTGAAAAAATTCACCGAAAATTTCACATTCACCTACAGAGGTTGAAGTAAATAGTTATTCTGGATGGTAGGGTTTTATATACATATCGATCCGTTATAAACTACCCACAGTGATAGTATTCTTCTGACCAACTGGTATAACTAAGAACTGAACTTCGTTCAGTGGTGCATGTGCCCTGCAGAATCCTCTCAAATGACGGCCTCATCATGAGATTATGTATCCGTGCCACTCAGTATCACCAACGGAAAATTCAAGACACCTTGTCACGTTAATGCGGGACTCTGACTTCTATCCTCAACTACTCTTAAGACATTTTGTGGACCATGAAGTATAATCGAAGAGTCAGATTCTTAGTCTACAGAAGATATGGGTATCGACTAAATCTCCCTAAATAACCTCCTGTTAATATCTAATCAAGAGCAAGAACCTCTCTCCAACTCCTGATCCTGTTAACAAAATTAGGAGGCTAGGTGTGTAGATAGAAAAAAAATTATCGCCTACTCTATCGATCTGCCTTGCATCAAATTCTTGAGCAACAGAAGCAGAATATGAATCAGCATAGCAAACAAACTTCATTTGAGCAGCTGAACACACGCTTACGCTCAAACGATGAATCAACCAAAGCAGAGGCGAAAAGCCCCTAACTTACAAATGCGTCAACAAAGGAAGATTGTTGTGGTTATCAAGGTGAAAAATCTTACATCCAACAACCTCAGAATCGACCAATCAACTCGAATCTCTGCCGCAGATAATATTCCAGAAAATAATCCATACTATGCAGAACTGCATATTATAACCTGGGTGGCTACAGGTTACTGGATAGGATCAAGGGAGCGTCTACTGGCCAGTGGTTGCAGTAAGTACATTGCAGCCATAGGAGGGCACGTTTCTTGAATGCAACACAAGAGACCTAAATTCCAAGCCACTCATTGGTGTTGTTCAACTACATGACGAAAGAGTCGTAGTTTGACCACCAATCCTGTTCTCATTAGTTTGAGAACAA
>WOGO01002725.1:0-15376 GCA_015342085.1 Leptinotarsa defecta | reverse complement strand
CTTTTTCATTTTTTTCAATTTGATTTTAGTTGTATTTTTGTTCACATGATATTTTAGTCTATTGATGAAGAATTCACATTTTGAGTGGACATCACTTTGTTCATAGATGTTGGTACATGTTTCAGTTTGTAGCGCTAATTTCAACCTTTTGAAATTAATGTACACTTTTTTATTTTTGGGTGTTTTGTTACCAACTTTCTCGCCCATATCTATTGTCAAAGCAATTGGTCGGTGGTCGCTTATTTTATGTTGAAAGATAAAATACTTTATACGGTCGTGTGTTTCCATATTTGTTTTTACAAAGAAGTGGTCGAGACATGTGGAGGTATCTGGTCTAGTGATATCATTTATATAAGAAATGAATTCGAAATATTCCAAGTTGTTTTAATAATCTTCAATGTAATCATTTTCTGATAGCATAGTATAGATAACATATATAGTATAGTATAGTATAGGGTACTATTTTCTCCACTTGCAAACACCATTGACTTCCTGCAAGTCAATCATCCCAGTATCGAAATTTCCATATTCGGTGACTTCAATGTCCACAATATCGAATGGCTCAAATTTTTAAATATCAACGACGAACAAGGTCGCGAAGCTGAGGTTTTTGCAATAAGAAGCGGACTTACTCAGATCATAAATTAGCCAACCAGGATTCCTGACCGTGATGGAGAATATGCTAGTCTATACCTAACACCAATACATAAATTTACACAGTGACCGTGAGTTCTCCATTGGGATCTCCTGACCACAAACTCATTTCAGTGTTGAGTTTTTCAGTTTTGAGAAACGATCTAAGCCTCGCAAAGTTTGGTATTACAGATCAGCTGAATGGGAGGATCTTATTTATTTATTTATTACACTAATAGGGATACAAACAGAACAAATACAAAAAATATCCTCATTTTACATATGAAAGATACTGATTAAACAAAATATAAATGCTAATTACATTACACTATATAGTAATGAATATTAACAACAAATTAAATAAACAATATATGAAGAACCGATAACTAATTACAACTAAAAATAGATTTCACATACTTTTTAAATCTAAGGAAAGGTAACCTCAGTTTTTCAATATCATTGCAATGAGTATTCAAGGATCTGACAATTCTGCATAAAGGAAAGTTTATTTCTGAATTAGTTTTTCTAAATGCGGTTGCAAAGAGATCATGGTTTCGCAAGTCTCTGCAAGGTGTATTCAATGAAATTTTTGTTAGCAACGTAGGACAATCGACACGTTTATTGAATAATTTATACAGCATTAATATATATGACATTTTCACCCTATCTGTAAGAGACAACAACGAATACATTTTAAAAATTGAACGGAAATTTTCATTGATTATAGAAATGCCAATTTTACGGGCCAATTGTTTGACAAATTTATTTTGAACACTTTCAATTCGCAGTTGGTAAATCGAATATTGTGGACTCCAAATGACAGATGCCAAGTTCAAACGACTATATACATAAGAGTAGTATAAATTAAGAAAAGTTTTTGCATTTCTGAAATGTCTTGTATTTTTTATAATGAAACCCAATAAACGACTACACATATTAACGGTCTTCTCAATGTGGGATTTAAAAATCATTTTGATTTGGAATCCATTATCACTCCCAAATCAAGTAATTCATTGACTGTTTTGATTGTGTGATTTCCTATTTGATTTTGAAAATCAATGGGATTTCTATTTCTGGTGAAAGTTATTTTGTGACATTTATTGAGATTTAAGTATAGGCTACTATTGCCACAAATTTCTGCAAATGCTTCGAGACCATTTTGCAATCTCTCACAGTGCTGGATTTCTTTGATGGTTCGATAAATCTTGAGGTCATCGGTATACAACAAAAAGTTGGAATGTTGATATACTTCAACAATATTGTTAATATAAATTATAAAAAGTAATGCTTCCAAGTGACTTCCCTGTGGTACACCTGATGTCCACAAAAGGTTCTGACTGGTAACCGTTAACATCCACAATTTGATGCCTTCGTGTAGTGTATGACGATATCCACACTAGAAGATGCTGATCTATCCCGATCTCCGCGAGTCTTTCAATGATCAAATTGACTTATTTTATTGAAAGCCTTGCTGAAATCCGTATAGATCACATCCACTTGCATCTCATCATTCATACTCTCTAAAACGTAATCTCTAAACTCGATTAAATCTGTATCAATGGATCTACAGGGGAAAAAATCATGTTGTTGTACTATTATTTTATTTTGTGCATGATCTAAAATAATTCTTTGCAAAATTTTTTCAAACAATTTTCCGGGAATGCATAGTTTGCTAATAGGTCTATAATTCTTAACGTTACGCTTATCACCACCTTTGACGAGTGGCATGACGATAGAAGATTTTCACTTACTAGGAAATCTTCCTGCCTGTAGAGATAAATTAGAGATGTGAAAAAGGGGTGGTATCAAGTTCTCTTTACATTTTTTTATAAATATCCCTGGTATGCCATCTGGACCAGGACACTTCCGTATGTTTATATCATTAATTGCTTTAGAAATTTGCTGTTTAGAAATGCTAACAGAGTAGTCAAGATTATCATTAAGCATTGGACGATCATTTGCAAGCGGGTCGTGAATATATACACTCTTAAAATACTTAGAAAATAATTCACATATGCTTTCTCCGGTGTCTGCTGACATATCGTCTACAAATACTTATTGAGGTATATTCGAATTGTTTTGTTTTTTTTTTGATTTTATATACTTCCAGAAACTTCTAGAATCAATGAGGGTTTCATTTTCGATATTATTAACATTTTATTAAAACAACGACAAAAATAAAATAAAAACAACAATAAAAATTAATTGGCGCTCCAGGGCGACTTCATTGATTCCAGTGGCGCATTTGCTTTTTTGCTGCAGGAAAACCCGGAAAAACCTATATTATTTATATAGTTATCGTAATCCCTTTGAATCAACCGTTTGAAATGTCTACGTAATTGAGAAAAAAGTTGATACAGATGTTGTCCTCCATGTTTTTTGAATCTTTTGTGTACTCTATTTTTTTCAATTATCTTGTGTATAGTATCCATCATGAAGTAAGTTGGGAATTTTCTTTTGAGTTTATATGTGGGTACATTTCTTTTTACCATATCATTGATTTTTTGATAGAATATTTCAACTGTGCCCACGTTTTTCTCCATGAAATAATGGACATAATTTATTTGCCGAAGTTACAAATTTATTCTATCATGAGGAGCTTGGTTGAAGTTCAATTGAATGCTTGATTTTTTAACAAATATTTGAGTTTATGAAATTCAAAATCAATATTTAGCGCGGGAGGATGTAAATCTTCTCTGATCAAAGGATCAGAACAATGAGTAATACCTTTGATACCTATTTTGTTACAAAATACAAGGTCTAGGATCCTATCATTTATATTTTTATTATTATTGAATTGCATGAGTTCCAGAAAAGAACATATATCAATAATTTCAGAATATTTTGTATTTCCTCCAAATGAGGCACTATGAGGTCACTTATGGACATATTGTCAAACAAATTTCTGCAGCTTGAAACAAAAGACGAAGTTTATTCAATTTTTAATAAAAATTCAAGAATTGGAATTTTTCACATTCTTTATTTTTATAATTTTTTCAAATACGGTTTTTACTTCACTTTTACTTCGAGTGAAAAAGGTATTTTGAAACTTCATTTAAGTGTACCTCTTGTAATATAAGATATACTATGTGATTCGTTGTTCAACAATATCTACTTTATAATAAGACGTGGGAAGCTTAAAAACTTCCACTTTTTCACAGTCATAAAAAAAATAACGCCATGGTATCTTTGAATGTTTTTTGTACTAGGTTATTTTAAAAGTTTTGTCCATTTTGATGCCATGTGATTTTGTAGCTTCATATATAAATAAACATTTATTTTGTACTTCATACATTGATGCTGTTAATTTTATTCCAAAAAATAATTCTTTCACTCTTTTCAGCTTATTGCTTAAATGCACTAATGCGCTGCCCAAACAGCCAGGCATTTGGCAATTTAGTGTTAATGAACGTACTGTTTGACGTTGTTTTGCGAAATTTCGTTCCGGATATTTTAGTTAGTTAGTTTGGTGTCTAAAATTTCAGTGCAAAAAATCAATAAATTTTCAAGCAGAACCTATTTATATTCATTATATGAATACCTCAAAATATACTATGAACGTAAGAAGTCGCTGCAACGAAGATCATGGAAGACGCTTGGAAGCTTTATAATCCAGATAGTTTCTTGGAGTTAACATGTATGATTCTCCATCATGAACACCTAATGTTTCTTGAGAATTTAGCATCACTATCAGAAAAAAAACCCGAAGTGGTTGACCTATAGTTATCTAGGACGACGATTTGGGGACCCGGGTGAAGACTGACTCATTACAAACGATGCGTGGGATGACGAAAGAACTGGGCATCAGCTCCCATACCGTTTTTGATGGTTCAAAATGTATTGGAAAGATCAAAAAGCTCGAAAAGTGGATGCACTACGATTTGAACGATCGACAGAAATTGTCACGTTTCGAAGCCTGTTCTTTGCTTCTGCGTAACCAAAACGATGCGTTTTTGGATCGGGTCGTCAGCACGTGTGACGAAAAGTGGATTCCCTACGACAATATGAGACGTTGAGGAAAGTGATTGGACACTGAAGAGCAACCCAGACACTTCACAAAGGCAAAAATCCACAAAAAAACACCATGTTTACTGTATGGTGGTCAGTTGCTGGTGTGATTCAATATAACTTTCTGCAACCGGGCCAATCCATCACAGAAGATTTTTTTTGTGAGGAAAACAACGAAATGTACCTAAAATTGAGTCAGCAGCAGCCGACACAAATCACTGTCAGGAAATCAAACGAATTTAGCGTCGAAGTTATGCCTCACCCACCCTACTCTCCAGAGCTTCCTTCAATTGATTACCATCGTTCAAACACTTCGGTAACAATTTCATCGGTTAAACCTCCGCCAGTGAGGACCAGGCAAAAACGGCCTTCTTCAAGTCAATCGAATCCCGAGCACACAATTTTTATGCTGACGGATTCAATCGACTTGTGTTACTTTGGCAAAAGTGTACTGAATCGAATGGCGCCTATTTTGAATATGTATTCACCGATATGTTACAGTTGTAGACTCATTAAAACGGACAATACTTTTGTAACGACCTAATAGCACAAGATGTATATTTTAATGATGAAGTTCGCAAAATATCAGTTCCCTAATAAGATTTTTTAGATAAATGGAAAAATGACATTTAAAACATTCAATTTTGAGAAATGGCCCTTGTGCCGCCATTTTGAAATAAAATGGTTCCTTTTGTTATATCGTTGAAAAAAAAATCGTTTATATTTTATCCCGTCAAATCCGAATAGATTTTCAATGGTTTTTTCATTAGAAATATCGAATACAGTGAACTCCTTCCTTCCGAATTTGATACTAATTTCTTACCCCAGAAACAACTGAATGACATCATGTATAGTGATTTCATTTGTCACCCGGTATAATAAAAAACATTGTTACAATGTAGTGAAAGACAGAGAACAGAGGATGTAGTGAAAAGCACACTGTTTTGAAGAACATCTTTTATTTATGATATTCGTGAACTGAGTCTTCTGTCGCTTCCATACATAGCGTCTTCGTGAGAGAAAATATCAACGCTATCACTCACTCAGACTTGTCCTTTAGAAACAGTTCAGTCCGGTTTTTCAGGCTTGCTCTTCAAGATCAGTTGAGAGTCCAGCAATGCAATCGTGGTTTAGCCTGACACCACTCTGATGACACCTCTTCGCTGGTGGGAACAGCGCTGTCTGATGTTGGACCACGAATGTTTGATTTTTGGTTTTCAGTTCAATTCAACATCGTTAGAAATTTCAAACAAATTGAACAAAACAAATTATTAGAAATCTATGAATAAATATCTACTATGGCTCGATATTATTAAGTTCAACTAAAAGACAACTAAAACGATTCATCTTACACTGTACGTAATGAATAAAACAAATTCATAGCTCCTTTCCTTGCCACCTTCATGATTTTCTTACTTCGAATTGTTTTCTGAACTCACTCCAAAACTTCCTTCAACGAACTTGAGATCAACTCTACTACCATTAAATCACGAATTTTTAGTTCCACATCGAGCGTATTATTTTTTCTTTCGGTAAATTGCTCGCAGTTTCATTAAAAAACAATTAAAGTCGTTAATTTTCTCTCAGCCTGCTTCGATCTCTCTACTTCCTAATTGAATCGAATAAAAAATCACCACAATCAATTCTTCTTGATGGAGAGCATTCAGAAAAGGAAAAACCGCACAGAAAAGTGTGTTTCGGAACCGTCGACCGGGTTAGGGTAATGAATGAAAAACAAAACCATAACGGAGCAACGATAAAACACAGAAGTCGATCCTTTATTTGGTTATTCATCATAGATTTGTGCCAAGCCGTGTCAAGAAAGCTGCTTTATTGCCTTGGATTTCTTTTCCAATCGTTAGTTATAGTCACGAATTCACGTGATGGTATGGCTATACCGGGTGGTATAAGTATATCAAACACTAACGAGGGAAAACAAGGTAATATGACTTCCCGAACTACATACCGAAATCTATGTCAAACAAATTCATAATTAGTTACTTGTCTGAAGTAAGCATATACAAAAAAAAATAAGAAAATACATTTTTTGTTCGGAGAACAAGATTATTCATGCGAGAGCCTAAATTTGTCTAGTTTCAACTTTGCAGATTCACTGGTCCAAATCTCACGGTTTGTTGTAAAAAATATTCGGAAAATGCAAAATTGTTGTCTGATGATAATTTTCGGTATTTGTAAATATGAAAGAATCGTCAATACTCTGCAATTTATTAGATGGTCGAATATGGATACCCAGAGTTTGCTGAACGCTTAGATCCTATAATTGAAACTAAATTGTCAGAATATCTTTATGATTTTTGGTAAAATTTAGAACTGACGTACATACAATGAATTTGAGGTTCAAGAGGCTTCTAACGCCCCCTCTGCATCAAACTGAACAATACAAATGCCTTATAGTTATCAAGATATTGAAAACATACAACTAAATTCTAAACAGTTTGAAAAATATTACTGAAGATAACGAAGCATTATGAGTCTAAGTGGAAGAGCAGCTTGATCGAAAATGTGTTTTTATAACTTGGCATTCAATAAAAAGCTGAACTCTGCCTATTAAGCCAAATAATATATATTCAATAATTCGAAAACAAAATTGTATTGTTATTTGAAATGGAAAATGAGTACCTACTGTAGTATTATCATTCATACATGGTCTGTATTCTTCATAGGCTACCGAGGCTACCACCGTTTTTTAAAAGTTGATTCGATGAGATTTACGATTTCCACTGCATGTCGTCTGACCCATTCTGGGAAGAGCACGTTAATAGGTAAGACCTCGTTAATCCTCAGTTAGCCCAAAATGATCCGTCTGAGGATTGTCTTTTAGGGTCGACAGATGCTGAACTTAAAAACACATTTCAGCATTCTATAAAAACTCTGAGGCAACTTGAAAAAATTTTAGGAGTTTGTACAATCAGCTTACATGGATTTCTGAGAGAAACAAAAACCCAATATTATGAAATACAGAATGTTCAAAAATAAAAAAAATGCAGATGAAAAGTTTCATGAAATCATGAGTCACTCATTGGTGATAATAATTACCTTTACAATGTGTTTTCATGGCAATTTTTTTAAATGGACACGCGAATAGGCACAACTGGCATGTATTTGGGTTATATTTCATGGGCCAATGGTAACCTTAACGGACAAAAATATCTCAAACTCCTTGATATAACTGTAACCTACATAATCGCTAAGTTACTAGAAAGTAATGATCATCTATTTGAAAAAATTGCACGTCAATTTTATTATGAAAATTCCACAAGATTGATTTAAAGGAAAGATCCATGAAAATAATATGCGAGATCTTCTAATTCATCATCACTAGGTTTTGATATAGAGTTATGTGAAGTCCAAAGTGTTCATTATACATAGTGAAAGTTGATGTGTGTATTATAATTTCAGTGGCCATATGCCAAGTTATGCTTCAGCTCGTTTTTTGAAATATTTCAGGTTTCTCACACTATATACCATTTGCAATTCCATTCGTGGTGGAACACACCATCTTTTTGTCATGATTCCCTTATAGTACAACCATATTTTAATTTGTATTGAGAAGACAATCATTTATAATCCCTCAAGAAATGAATCAATGCATATCCCACAGCAGAAAAATTGTTAACACAGAAATTGTTCCCTAGGTTCTCGAGTGCCAGATGGAGAACAATGAAGTATTTGTTTTATGGGTAAAAAGCAAAAGTAGGACGTGTATCAAGGGGGAAAAAGTACAAATACGAGTATCATCGAGTAAAAGGGTAATGAACCTAACCCTCGAAACTTCAGCAAGAGGTTCTTTAAAAATGCACGCCGTTTTGTTAAAAATTACAGTAGAGGTTTAATTTTAAAACTTTCAACCTACTTTTTTAGACGTGAATCGAAACTTTGTTACTGCTCTTTGCCTTTCAGAAACGTCGAGTCGTCAAATATTGAGGTGAGTGGTTGAGGAGTGAATAAAATGGCAAAACGAGTTCGTGTGTTGAATATAATTGCGGTTTGAGATACACTAATGAGCACTAGTGGATAAGTAACTTCAACATGCTTTATAGATTTTTATCCTGAAAGATTTTTGATCAAAAGTCCAATGTAGAGTTTTGGACAAAACTTTTCAAATATGACAGGAATCCCACTCACTTGAACCTTCAGTATATAGTTCTGACATGCGAAAATACATATTAGTCAAAGAACTTAAGCACATTCAAAATGATATCTTAACACAGCATAACTGTGAAGTCGGAAGACCATCTGAGTAGATTGGTCAGCAGCTATTAAGTCTTTCTTGGCTCTAATTGTTTATTGAATTCAATATAGTTATCATAAAAGAATGAAAATTGATTCTACTAAAATTTTGAATATTATGACAGAGATGCCTCAGAACTGTTGAAATGTGATCACTATCATGGGAATGTATTATTTCTCGAAATGGCCTGAAGTGTGTTTACACAATATTAAAAGGTTGGATCAGAAGTCTTCGTTAAAAAGGCGATACTTTTAGTTATCCCATATTTTTGAAGTAAGTGATAACATTCTCATTAGCAGTCACGGCATTTTTTGACCAATTACTTGCTTCAAACCGATAAGTGATGAAAATATTGAAGGCTAGGCCACCAAAACTGAGTTTTACAGCGATACAACTTTTCTTCCCAACAGCGATAGAACTTAGAGCCATGGTATTGAAATTATATGTATTATTCCTGAATCAAACTGAACCATTGAAACAAAATATTCAACTATAATTGTGCCTAAATATTAAAGCTTTGTATAGATACTTCTACAGTTACACTAGTTAAATTTGATATTATGATTATATAACTAGACCCTAACTCGACTGAGACAACTCAAATAAATACGTGAATCAAATAAGTGTCACCAATACAAAGCATAGATAGATATGAAAAAATGAAAATAAAAACGGATTGCCTCACTTCACTGATTCACATAACCTCACGGTCTTGGTTTTGTCATGCTGGTTTCGCTCATAATATTGCTGAATAACAAATTTTTTGTAAAAAAATTAAAAACTGTCGGTGAAATTTTGAGATCTTGTGATATTACATTCCATAAATTCTCATGAAAATGTCTTCGAGTATGACTATACCTAGAACAACAAGATGCTCTAATAAAAATATGTGATTGAGGTATTAGATACGTTTTTTAAAGATTAATTCACATGATCGTTTATAATTTTTTTCAACATCGTTGTAACAACCAACCAGCTGCTTGTCTACTGAATACCAGCAGAAATATTTAGGAGCCCTATTCGAATTGAGGAAAGACGATGGTCTTACCAGTCAGCGATACTAAGCAAGGCATTGTAATCTAGAACCAGACAGTACTATTTAAATCCCCATAGATCTCATTACTAGTACTAGGTCGGTTCACGGATGCAATAATTTCAACGCAAGGAAGTAGTAATGATGACTACTTTCCCACAGAATTGACAGAAAACTCAAACCGAAGCTTTGGTTTGCAACAACGTTGGGATTCTCGTTTTTATCTTTGATATTCGTGGTTTAGATTTAGTCTCAATCCCATAGATGAATTTTTTTAAGAGAAGTCGTCATCGTCACTCCCTACAGAAGACAATTTAGTGAAGTGACAAAATGGTTAAGACTTTCGCGGCTGAGGTTTTCTGTGTCACTGTTTTTCGAGTTTGAAAGCCGTAGATTTTTGAAATTTCTCAGTTGTATTGGTACCTATATTTGTACCTATTCTTGTACCTGCACGTGTACCTGCACGTGTACCTGCACTTGTACCTGTACTTGAACCTTGGACATTAACAGTCTTGCTGCCTGTTGTCTGTTCGTTATTCTCGATTTCTTTAAAATGGGGTTCCATATTCGATTGAGGTTCACCGCTTCTTCTTTTCTGTCGAAATTTTCCGTGTGTTAGTGGATCTGTATTGCCTCCCGTACCAGTCAGCTATAGTATTCCTGGTTGGGAGCAATTAGTTCTGTGTTTTCAAACAAAATTATGTGGTCTCCTTCACTAAACGCGTGTTCTGCCACAGCTGTCTTGTCCGCTTGGCCTAGTCTGCAGTTCCTTTTATGCTCTTTCAGTCTTGTTCCCATAGATCATTTGGTGGTTCCGATATATACCTTCCCACAAAGTTTACCAATGTTCCACTGGAAGACTCTCTGAGGGGATTAGCCCACGTGTTCCCAAATGACGTCTTCGAACTTTTTAGAGCATGTCTCACAGGAAGTTACTTTCAATGGAGGGAAAACTTCTATGATCAACTAGATGGCGTTGCGATGGGGAGTCCACTCAGCCCAGTGATAGCGAATTATTTCATGGAACGGTTTGACGGAAAAGAGATAGACATTTTTGAATTGAAGCCGACCTTGTGGCTACGTTACGTAGATGACACCTTCGTCATGTGGAAACATGGAAGAGGCCAACACCCTAACATAAAATTCACCATGGGGATTGAGCAAGACCAACAGATAGCTTTCCTAGATGTACAAGTACAACGATGTGGTACCAGACTAACCCACAAAGTGTAACGAAAACCCACACACACAGATAGATACTTGCATGCACTATCGAAACACCATCCTAGCCAAAAGAGAGGAGTCATCTCCACTTTAACGGAATGGGCTCGGAGAATATGTGAACCAGAACATCTGGAGAGGGATCTGAAATACTTAGAAGTGTCCTTCAGATAGAATTTATACAGTACCTCCGAGATCAGGAAAGCCTTGAAACCGAAGAGCAACACGGTTCAAAAAACGAAAAAAAGGTCAGATGGTTGTACGCGCATATCTACCGTTTATCCCTAGGGTCACTGATAGAATTGGAAAACTATTGGATAAACACACGACATCGAAACAGTCTTCAAACCCACGAGGAAGATACAACAAAGCCTCACGTCGGCTAAAGACAAAAGAGACCCATTATCAGCAGCAGGAGTCTATCGCATACCGTGCACTCGTGGCAACGTAAATATCGGAACCACCAAACGATCCATGGGAACAAGACTGAAAGAGCATGAAAGGAACTGCAGACTAGGCCAAGTGGACAAGTCAGCTGTGGCAACACACGCGCTTAGTGAAGGAGACCAGATAATTTTGTTTGAAAACACAGAACTGATTGCCCCCAACCAGGGATACTATAGCCGACTGGTACGGGAGGCAATAGAGATCCAGAAACACATGAAGAATTTCAACAGAAAAGAAGAAGCAGTGAACCTCAATCGAATATGGAACCCCATTTTAAAGAATTCGAGAATAACGAACAGAATAACAACATGCAGCAAGATTATTAATGTTCCAGGTTCAAGTACATGTACAAGTGCAGGTACAAGTACAGGTACAAATACAGGTACCAATACAACTGATTACCTGACAAGGCATAAATACTCTTTACGAAGCCTAAAAGTTAGTCATCGGACAGCAAGCCATGATGGTTAAACCTCTGAAGAAACTAGCCAATCGCGCCAGCGAAACGTCAGGAAGAAATTCCAAAAATCCACGGCTTTCAATTCACTTCACTGAATTCAGTGAAGTCTCTGAAAAAAACCATACGTGACCCAAACAACCAGTTTGGGTCACAGTTTTTGTCCAAATTCGATAAAAAGATTTTTGGGAAGTAATAAAAGACTACGAGTGTTATTTGTGAAAATTCTGCAAAAATAATTTGAATTTATGACAAAATCTCACTCACTTCGTGTGATCATACAACGATGTGTTTTTGTTGCTGTGTTTTATGGTTATAATACAATTCAATAATCTACTTTTTGAAGTTTCCTATCGATTGCTTTGTAAACAGTTACCAAAAAAGTTTCCAATTTTTATGAATGTCGTTCTTTACAGTAGTGCAAAAATATTGTTTGTTTCTTGACTCTGTTCTTAACCCTGAGATTTTTTCAAGGGAAAAAGACATATTTTCCCAAATAGCTATCTAATATTTGGCACACACTAGGGGACAACTAACACTAGTATCGTATGAATGTAATAAAAGCATTTCAGCGAGTAACTGGACTCTGGTAACTGGAGTAATTGGACTCTACAGTGGTTTATATTACGCACCAACTTTTCGTAAACTTTTCAGTTTGTCATTTAATACACTTCCCTATTGAATTATCTTTGTTCATTTTTCAGATTGTGGGCAGTGACTCGTTCACAGAAAATGTCTTTCAAAGAATAAGAGTGGATAGCATTTCAACTACCAAAGCGTATAATTTGTGTTTTGATTTACAATGATTGATAAAAACATCTTTTCATGTTCGCAAATGTTTCGGCTTTTATTATTTCACCCATAAAATCACCTAGGTTCAAATCCTGTCTCCTACTTAAAATTTGGATAAACTGCCATTCTTCCATACTCCTTATATATTTACTTTGTATCTACCAGATTCAATTTGCCAAGTATTGCCGTTGAGGGACGATACATGATTAACGAAAAAACCCATTTTTAGTATTACCCTTTCACAATCTATTGAACTTTACTAGGTAATTATACTAGCTTCGAAGGACAGATTCTCCAAAGATATAAAATGTTCTATATCTTTTATTGAAATTCTCTCAAATCTTCCGGAAACATATTCCATGAAGTAGATAAAACCAGTCGTGTTGGATATAAAAAAACCATTTATGTGTGAAAACTAATCATCAATATAAATGTCAAATCAACATAATGAATGTTCACAATGTTCGTTTCAGACGGCCATCTATAGAAATGGTATGCAGTAGTAACTAATTCAATATACCACATTTTTATCAGTCTATCACGATCTATCATTAAATATAACTATCAACGGAGTTGTCACGGCACACTAGACTCATTTGAAAAATACAGTCACCCATTATGTATCAAACTTATCTGATGACGACGTAATTGAGTGCAGTTTGTCTTGCAACGTGTTGCCGGCAGCCATTGAAGCAATATAAAAATTGCATCATTTACATAAAGCGACGCGCCCACGGCGCCGTTTTCATTTTATCACTTTTTTCACGATTCTTCACTGGCATTGCCTGATTCCTCGTCGACGCTGGCGTTTACATAATACATAATAAAGCGACACTACAAAACACCATTACTACGACACTGATTTGAACTTCGATACTGTTTTGAAAAGCTGAAATCTACAAAAACTTTAGAAGATTTCAACTCACTCAAAGTGTCAAAGAGGCTTCTCAGACTCTGATTTCATTGAGATTACGAACTGACACAATCTTCTGCGAATTACCTCTAGGTGTTTTCCATAGCAACTGGAGAACAATCTAGAATCCAGCCAAATAAAAAAAAAGAAAATCATATATGTATATCTAATAAATAGAACAAATAGATCCAACTCACATGAAACTCATCGGTACGACTATTTTACCACAGTTTCGTAAATGATTACTTAAAAAGCCGATTTGGACAAGAACTGATATCAACTGACTTAAATTGTCTTTAATTAAATATATCAATGATAGGCGGAGGAGGCGAGAGAACGATGATTCTGTAATAACCAGCAACAGTAGAGACGACGCCATCACCCTTACGAAGACATCATCTATGGGATCGACAGAAGACTCAGTCCACGAATATCATAAATGAAAGGGGTTCATCAAAACGGTGTGTTGCAAAGTAAGCTTCGACGTCGACGGCAGAACGGAATGCATTCTGTATCTCACACTGCAGCTTTCACTGCAGAGCAACTAGTTATATTCAGACCCTGAAAAACAAAGCATTCGCGATCCACCACCATTAGGGTTTGAAGGCCTTCGTAGTTTGAAACTGCATTCTAACGTTTCGCCAGCACGAGTGGCTGGGTTCTTCAATCCCGAATGAAGATAGTAACACCAGACAGCGTTGTTTCGATCCGCAATAGGTCTTATTAGTGGTGGTGGAAGACTCAACCACGAATACATTACTGAATTCAATTGTCCTTGAAGGACAAGCCTGAGAAAGTAGTGCTGATGAACTTTTTTCTTAGGAAAACGTCATTTGTGGGATCAACAAAAGACTGAGTCCGCGATATCAAGGAGGTTTACTCATATTATAAAACACTCAACACATACTCCTGATTGGAGAAAGTGGTAATTCTTTTTCAATGAACTTTGAACTTTACCACTTTTACCGTAAAATGTTTGTTCGAGGTCCTTCAAAGCCATTTTCGAACTTTCTCCTGACAAGCCATTTATTTCAACTGTTATCGATCTATTTATAGATTGTGTTGATTCAATTCAATTCAAATTGAAGGGGTTATATTTTTAGGAGTGATTAATTTTTGGGAAAGAAAGTTTTTAGCTCTCTACTACTCCATCTTGATACAAAAAAAAAAGGATGAGGGAATCTTCCAAAGAAAGGAAGTAGAACTCATGTGAATGATACCTGATTTTTTTTCCACAACGAATGTTTGAAATACAAACTGAGTAGAGAAAAGTATCTTCAGTATAATTCAGTGTTCATATAAAAGTATTTGTTTCGAAAGAATTTTTCTCTTTCGTGTAATTCAATGTTTATATGAAAGTTGCTGTTTCAGGAGGACTTTCTTTCAGTTTGTGTCTGAAAGTTACTTCTTTGCATGATCTACACATCCATATATAGCGTTACTTATTTTCCTTTCTTTGGAAGATTCTCTCATCCATTTTTTGTATCAGATGGAGTAGTAGAAAGCCAAAAACTTTCTTTCCCAAAAATTAATCACTCCTAAAAATATAACCCTTTCAATTCAAATAAGATTCCTCATGGCTGGGATTAAATCAAATAGGTGAATGAATGTCATTACGAT
>WOGO01002724.1:0-15377 GCA_015342085.1 Leptinotarsa defecta | reverse complement strand
GTAGGTGAGGCGTTTATCCATCTGCAGAAATTTTGAAGTGCCACTTTATATGTGAAAATTTACTGTTTTTCAGAAATAGTGATTTCAATAATTCTAAAATACAAATCTTGAAATTATAAAACAACAACAAAAATTAATTGGCGCTCCGGGGCGACATCATTGATTCCAGTGGTGCATGTGCTTTTTCAGGTGCAGGAAAACCTGGAAAAACCTGCAGCATCACATCATCTGAAGATCTTGATCTGCCAATATCCTCTCTCTCATAAAATAAAATGTAGGGTGTCTCCAGAGGCTCCACTAAATTCAGTGCATCGCAAGAACACTTCGTGACACGATTATCGTCAAACTTAGACCAGTCCGTTTCGTCTTTGACCAAGGCATAATAATGACCAGATTCAACGCCATAATCACAGTGAACAATGACTGCATGAAGATTATAATAGTGGTCTGCTAGATTGAAGTGTTCATCTATTTCGAACTTTCGTAAAAGTTTGTTGCATCTGTCAGAGGTTGAGTCATGTTATTATTAGATTGACTAGTGCCTCAGCTATACTTGTTTTCTCATAACAGTCAGTTATTTTGGCAATACAGTCGATCATCACCTGTTGAAAGTTCCATTTTCAGGATTTGTTTGAAGGTGATTGACAATGTTTCATGATGAACTTTTGTAGTTAGAACTTCCATTCTCTAGTATATAAAATGATTTGAAATACCTGAAATAACTAAAAAAGAAGAATTATAGCTGTAAGTAACAATTATAATAAGCAAGAAAAAACCTGAAATTAAATAATAGTGAAATAAAATACAAGTAAAAATAAAACAATTCAACAAAAAATAAAAATAAAGAAATACAAAATGAAAATGAAGATAAAAATAAAAAGTTAAGAGATTTCAAGCCAAGTTAGTTCACGACGTTTCGATTGTTAGTATCCACAATCGTCTTCGGGTGATGACTGTACTGATTTCTCCGAAAGATGACTATTATGGGTCGTTCGAGTACTTTCACTTATCCCCGCTTTCCATTTTTTCCGCTTCACTGGTTCAGTGGGAGATAACCGTTTGGCGGGAGTTGGCCATTTTTCGCTTGATGATGGGATAACTACCTCTAACAGTTTGCATCCAACATTAACACTATTGAGGGTAAACGGCATCAAAATATTTCGAACTCATCTGCAGTTAATGTTATGAAAATCTGCTAAAAAAATAAGATTGTAATGAGAATTAAGATAAATGCGTTTATTTGATTACTGGCATATTAACGTCCATATATTGGATATTCGAATCAGTTTAACAATGAAATGAAAAAACTAGATGAACGTTGCAACAACAAAGAGGAATTTCTAGAAGTGTATATTAATTTCTTTTGCGAGTATTGTCTGGGCAAGATATGGCATTGAAGTCTTGTTTTTATCAAAATCATGAAATTTGAATCATGTTTCGTTTGAATCGATATAGTAAGAAATTCGAAAAATAAAAAAAATTGGAAAACGCCAAAGTACCAGTAAAGAGTCCAAATTCTGAGCGTGGTTTAAAATTGGGAATCGAGCAACATTTTTCTAAAGCGTTTTTCGAAATTTAAAAATGAAAATGATTTTCTGAGGATTTAACTTCCATATGTCGCGAACATGTTTGAAAATATATTTTTACCGCTTTTCGAGTGTCTAGAATACCTAGAATTTTGATAAAAACTCTGACAATTCTGAAAAACATGTTTTCTGAAGAATATTTCTGAGATTTGCATTCGTAGCAATATTCAAGTTGTAAACAGAGACCATCGTACCATTGAATAATTTTGATGTCAAAAATCTTTTGAATAATATTGTTCGTTACTAAGGGCCCTCAGAAGTTCATATGAGATAGATTGGAGTGGAAGTCAAATTATTCATGAATGGATTGAAATATGTATGAGGTGTCTCACATTTTCTGATAGGCAATACATTAGTTGCCCTTTGGCAACTAATGCTACATTTTATATACATTTATATACATTTTCTCGGTATTTTACAGAGTCTGCTTTTCAGAAAGGATGAAATATTGAAGATTGAAGCGAAATAATTTATGAGTTCTAATGCCCAACCGTCTAGCATTCTCATGTATATTGATTGAAGATCACCAACGCAACGGTTCGTAATAAGCCCCCAATAGAACGGAACATATTGCAGGTTTCTCGATTTAATTTATTCAGTAGACCGCGAATATATAGAACTTTATCATTTGGCAAATTGGAGAAACCCCTTAGGAAAACCCTATTTCATTAAATTTGAATGAATCAGATTCTAACGTTGATATTATCTACTTCAAAGTAGAGAATTATTTTCTAGAAATATTCAATGCGTTGGTGGGTATAACAACTACTCATGAAATTGAAGTTTATGTAATGAAGGAAGCAATATAGGATTTTACTTGAGTAGATATACACAGTGGGATGCAGATAAGGTGAAATTTCAATAATGTCGGAAATGTTTTGATTTTTAGGTTCGATTTATACTCTTTGATATGAGGGTTTTTTTTATTTCAACTGAAAATTATATTCGAATTGAAGGGGTTATATTTTTTAGGAGTGATTAATTTTTGGGAAAGAAAGTATAATTCAAGATTTATATGAGAGTAGCTGTTTCAGGAGGACTTTCTTCCAGTTTGTGTCTGAAAGTTACTTCTTTGCATGATCTACACATCCATGTATAGAGTTACTTCCTTCCTTTCTTTGGAAGAGTCCCTCATCCTTCTTTTTTTGTATCAAAATGGAGTAGTAGAAAGCCAAAAACTTTCTTTCCTGAAAATAATACTTTCGAAAATACCTGCTTGCTGTTGAATGATCATTTAAACTTAGCTTGGCTATGGAACTGATGAAAGAAATATAGAAGTCGCCTCCACAATTTTCGACATGCAAGGTATGGCAGCGAGGTTCGTTCCAATTGAATTTTAACAAAAAAAAAACCGTCGCATGAGCATTGCTCAGGAATTATTGTATGACGTTAGCGATACAGATTTGCTAAAAAGGTTCATAACTGGTGACGAATTATGGTAAATGGTTATGACGTCGAAACCAAAGCCAATTGTTTCAATAAAAGAGCCTAGGAAAGTCAAGAACAAAAAAACGCACGCCAAATTCGATCAAATGTCAAGGTTTGGCTCACTGTTTTCTCCGATTACCGTAGCGTAGTGCACCAAGATGTTGTGCCACATTTCCGTACGGTCAATAAGGAATACTATCTTGAAGTTATGCGCAGCTTGCGAGAATCAATGTGAAGAAAACGTCCGGTATCGTGAAAAAACAATTCATGGCTTTTGCATCACGATAATGCACCTGCTCACTTGTCATTGCTTGTTCGTAATTTTTTGACCAAAACCAATACCGTAATCATGCCTCACCCACCGTTTTTTCCAGATTTGACCCCCTGCTATATATTCCTCTTTCCAAGATTGATGGAAGGACGGCGTTTTGCGACGACTGAGTTTATACTCCTATTGCCAAACTACTCTTTCAACAATTTCAGACAGTTTTCATTTATTCTATGACTGTTCTTCAAGGAGTGTCGAGCGACACTACATTATTTTTGCTTTCGAAATCGATGTTCTGTAAATCGAATTCTAATGAGTGGCTTAGTCTGACGAATATTTCTTGGTCATAGTCCTCACGACTTATTTCATATATCCCCGACTTTTCATTTTCCAACATTTTGTATTCCGGGTCATCTAGCATTTTTTGAAGTGAGCAAGAAGTAATGAAGGCTTTTTTCACTTTACAGAAGTACTATCCTATGCGTTAATGTATTTTGGTTCATATGGAATGACTTAATAAATGAATTCGTGAATATTAGTTGGGCAGAAAAATTCATAGGCTGACACAGAAATAGCGCTACTAGTAGGTACTGAAGCTATATGATTTTGAGTTTCCCCTAATCTTCAATGATACTGGTACAAATTTCACAGCTGTCGGATTATTAGTTGGTGATATAAAATCAACTCTCTATATCTTGAAGAAAATGGATGAGAAGACATTTCGTTTTGCTTTAAAGGGGCTTTAAAGCAAAACAAAGGGCTTAGTGCCTGTAAATACAGTTGATGAACTGAAAGTGATTCTGTTCTATGCATATTTCTATCAATTGTATGTATTCTCCGATTACTCCTCCACTGAGACCACTGACCCTCAGAAAATACCTCAAATACTCACTATTTTTAGGTATATCGACACTAGGAAACAATGAAGATACTTCAAATGTATAGTTCTTGCAATTTTGCATCTTTCACCTTCTCTATGGGAGACAAACAGTCCATTGTTCAACACTTTATGAGTCACCCAGTCATATGGAATATTATTGACAGGATTCCATGTGTCGAATACAAGTAGAGTTGCCGATTTGGAACAGACCGAGAAATCTGCAGTCGCTGAACATGCACTGTCCGACGGGGAACACAAGATCCTGTTCGAAAATACTGAAGGCTAACAATATCGAATCATTATTCAACAAGAATGTATTAAGAAGTCATAGAAATACACAAACACCAAAAGAACTTGAACAGAAAGGAAGAAAGATTGTACCTACCAAAGATCTGGCACACAGCATTCAAAAGCACCAAAACGAAGCTAAGTCATTCAAATCGCGCGGAAAGTATGCGCGATTTGAATGTGCTCCTAGTGAAAGTGTACAGTACTATAAATGACACAGCAGAAATGAGAGCTTCACTTTCAGTTGACACGTCTAGTAGAGTACTTCGACCACGCCACTGAAAATGACTGCCGTAGTTGCAGTTGAAACATTTGGAGATTTTAACCAAAAAAGACCACGGAAAAACCAGGAAGCCAATCAAAACAATTTATTCTGTGTTCACTGAATTGAATTATCTAACTAGATATGCGGTCGGTTAGTACTTCGTTTATAGGCAGTGGGGGCGATAGCAGATATGTTGCTCGTCGTTCGCTTCAGCTTTGTTGGAGGTATTATTACTCTGAAAAAATTTTATTTTCATTTATAGGAAATCATCGTCTTCGTGTTGATGTAGAACACTACTTTACCAAATAGCCCGAAAAAGCGCTCCTAGTGTTTCTGTTCGAATTATTGAAAATAGATATCGGCAGTTGTATCGCCAAAAGCATATGCAGGAATCCTGCACTGACAGCAGTCGGTATATCCGACTGCTTCCAACGTCTTTCGTGGTATTAGCCAGCGGAGTAGTTGTTTTCTGATAGGTGTTAATCTATAAACCTTTTGTGTTGGTGAGGGAAGAATGGCCTGAACGGATTGTTCCTTTAGAAAATTTGATTTACAAAACAATTTTTTTTCACATCTCTCACTTTTCTATAATTTTCATTATAAATTTGAAACAATGATAGTTGTTGGTAATGATATTTTTTATTTTTTAAAGAAAAAGGAGTAAAGTAGAACCTAGACCTGTATCTCCCACACATTCGGAAGATTTGCCAGTATCATCAACTAATAATCACTTCTCTATCACTTTGAATAAGTAATCATTAGGTACGAGCATCGTGTGTCCTGACCAAAAAGGGCCTGTTAAAGTTTTCTGATGCTTCAAGGCTACCCGATGAAACCCCAAAGTTGGAAATTAGGAAAGGCATGATTCCAAAAATTATTCCAATAATAAATATACCTATATCAATGGAATTGTTTTTTTTTTTCGCCCTATATTCGTCTCAGGCAAAACCGAGAACTAAATGACAAACATCGTAAAAAGCTTGTTGGCACCCTCTACATTTTCAAAGTCAATATTCAATTAGAACAAAACGTTCTGAAATGAACTAATCTCGAATTATTAACAAAATAATGGGTTAATGAAAACGCTCTGTTCGTCATAGGAGAAAGAGTTGAATGTTGTCTCTCTCGTCAAGAAATCCTTGGGAAGAACTCGGTTACTCGGTAAAAGTCCCAATATTCACTATTCACTTCATGACAACCATGAATGTTCACAGGTTCATTTTTTACATTATGGAATGTTTCCTGAGTAAATGAAAGCACCTAAGTTCTGGAAATGCTTGCATTTGAGTACCTAACGGGACTACGTCTCCCTATTCATCGACTTGGATATTTGTTATCGAGCCACTTTCCAACCAGCTTGTCATAGAGACGAGGTACGTTTTCTTGCTGAAATCATTCAATAACTCATTTGAGTTTGCCAATTACCCAAACCGTTCCTTAAAATGACCCACTAGATCACCTGATATGCTGCTTACAAATATTTGAGAAAATCAGTGATATCTGAAGAAGTCGTGGATAGAAAAAGAGTTGCTTTCAACAAAATTACCTCTGGAACATTTCACAATGATAAAAAAATAAATTTGTAAACTCAATTTTGAACATTTTGAATATACAATGGAATGAACTGAAATTAGTTTTCAATATTTCTTTTGAAATTGTGATATTCAAATTCAAAATATTTTCTTTTGTCCGAAGAATGAATTCTTATTGACAAAGCCTTGTGAGAAACAGTTAGTCATACTCAATTGAAATTGTCATCATAGAATTCTACTAAGCTATAATAAAGTCTCACAGAAAGCAAGTCTTTCAACTCTTTCTTAAGAGGACTAAGGTCATTTGTGGTTCTTATAGCTTGAGGAAGGTGATTGAACATTTTGAGACCGTTGTATTTTTACATGTTTGTTGAATTTTAAACTATTATCAATGAACACGCCAAAGAATTTAGAAGTTGTTACATTGTCGATTTGAATATTATTCAGTTGTGAATAGCAACGATGAGACACTAATTTTGTAATATACATTGTATAATGAATTTAATAATATATAATGTATATAATAAACATACAATAACTTATTATTTTGTTTTCATTCAGAAAGTAAAGGAGTATTGTTTCAACTAATAATTTTATCAATTTAGCCATTGCAGAGATTGGAGGAATTGGACGAAGACTCGATGGACCATTGATGACTCCACCCTTTGGCAGTACTAACACAATCGACTTCTCCAAAAAAACTGGGAATATTCCTTCTCTAAATGAATTATGTACTCGTATTAGACCAACTTACATATCGAGTATTCTTATAGGAATATTTTTTAGAATTTTTATCGAGATTTCATCTAAAACTGTGGAGTCTTTATTTTTTATGGAAAATAATGTTCCATGCAGTTCGGTATTATTTGTGTCATATAATATTAAGGCGTTCGTAACTTCAATATTCACATAGTCTAGGCGGTCATCAGCTGCTTTTATATTTTTCGTCAAGTCTTCGGCAATAGAGCAATATAAGTCATTTAGTTCAGTAGGAGAATACGAAATGTCTACATTTTTTTGTGTCTCTTGCCAGTAAGTTCATTAATGATACACCAAGTTTCTTTATTAAATTTCGATTTATTCACATTCAGATTGGGATAGACCTTGTAATAAACTACTTCGTGATCTTACAATCCTGAAGAAAGAACATCACAAGAAACTAGCTCGGAGTCTAAGTTTGCACAAAAATAATATAATCTATGGTGGATTTGGTAAATTTAGTAGGAGATTTCACATGCATTTCCAAATGAAATATTTTCAATAAATTAAAAACTGTGTGTGTGAATTTTCGTCTGTGTTATAATTAATATTCAGGTCTCCAGTTGAAATAATTTTTGCTTTTGGAGGTAATTTTCATATTTATTGCTTATTTGAAGAATCTTGAAAAAAGGTCACTCACTCAGGAACGGTTGATTTGATGATGAGAAGAGAACTGAAATATCTATTGAACAAGATATCGCGAAACCCTCTTCATACTTCGTCATATCTTGTCACTGTGTGTTCTCATGAACATATTTATAAGCTTCTCCTTGCATCCTGTTTTCTGCTGTTGTAACCACAAATACTCATATTACTTTTTCATTACAGAAGTCTCGTGGACTCCTTCAGTTATGTTTTCTCCAAACGCAACACCCGCTGGGATATGGGTTTTCTGTACCCCGGACTAGCTATACGTATATCGCCATCTGTCCACCAAGGCGGCACACTTGAATTCACTCTAGATTCGCATCGTGAATCGCTGAACGTGCATTCACTGAAAGAAGCTGGAACGGGTAAGAAATTAGTTTTAATAGTCGTCGCTAGATGGTACTGCTAGGTAATGTTGAATGAAGAAACTGATACAAACAATAAAAATGTGACTGGAATTTCTCTTAGTTCCTGAAATGATTCAGAATTGAAGATCTAATACACGGTTTCCATTTTTGGGGTCGAAAGTTGTAATTGTGTCAACTGTATGGTACGTGTTTTTTTCGTATAACTTGGTTGTAGCGCTGATGAAATCTTATGAGATTTTTTTATAAATATTTTTTTTCGATATCTGACTCTGTTATTCGATCGTGTTGAAAAATAACCAAAAAGATGAAATAGCGAAGAAAAAAGGTTTTTGTAAAACCATTTTTCTGAAGGTGATTTTTTCAGCAAAATTAGAGCTATATCAGAGAGTTTTTCTCCATTAAATTGCACAATGGCACAGAAAAAGAATCAACTTAACGTTCATTGAACTTTTTACCTTCAATGTGTAGCGCCATAATGAATATGTGCTTGTCTAAATAATCCGAATAGACCTGTTAAATATTGGTCGAATATGATGCAAGTTTCATTTGATTTTGCCTCCATCAATTATCTATTTTTGAAAAAATGGTAGTGATTTGAAAGTAAAACATCCATAATCAACACAAAGAAATTAATTTTGTCGTCAGTAAAATCTGCATAAGATGGAAAATAATTTACGTTCAAATTCATCTACTTTCAACGATCCAATTTAAAATACTCTCAGTGAAGTTTGTTATGAAGCTATGTCATGAAAAAAAAAATGAACTCAGCCTAAATGGTACTTAGAAAACTAGCAACCTCACATAGATAACGGCAGGTTTTTGTAAAAAACTCGGTGTTTTTATTGGATATTTGAAGCTCTTAGCTATCTTCGACAACACGTTGATCTTTTCGCTTCTCTTTGTTCTGGGGTTATATTCCAGTGATGTGTTAGTTCATCAAGTTCACATTTTCGAAAGTCTTTTTTCAAGTAGCTCCTCCGGGGTCCTTAGTAAGGTTTCGTTCCGAAGTTATGAGTATTGGATCCTTACAACCTTACATCATAAGGGCATCAACATCTATATTTTCTTCAAATCCTTTTTGACCTCGCTTTCACAATGAATTTACCCCATGCGTTTCCATGAGATATCTCTTTCGGAATACTTCAAAACAAATATCTAGGTAGAATCGTATTGTATCTCAAATATGGGGTTTGAAGTCTCAAAACTGGGCCCAGTCACCTACCATCCATATTCTATCTGTTGACTTGAATATATTCTGTACGTCCTGACATAGATTCATTGAGATGAGATCCAGAATCTTTCTGTTTACACACAGACTTTCTGCTTTGTAGTTGGTTGTCTGGATAATCTAGGTATTTTGTGGGGAAATGACTGCTGCTTTTGTCATGTTGTCATATCGTCAATGTTGCCCCTATGATTCCTGAAATTCATATTTCTCTGATGTTTGATCCGTTTTACCGCCATTTAAATGAGGTGGAGTTTGATAATCGTTTGATATGATTATTAGATCAGTTTTGGGTGTAACCACATGCTTTTCCAAATATTTATTTTGTTAGTTGATTGTGATTTCAGGAAAATATTTTACTGTAATCACTTGCTAATTTTGTTTTTTTTTTCAGGTAGACTCTTGGCCAGACAATTTCTTTTACCGTTTCTTCTAGGATTTAAGTTCAATGTTGCTAGTTTGGTACCAATATTGTTTGGGATACTCGCTTTAATAGCCAAAAAAGCACTCATAATAAGTAAGATAGCACTTATCGTTACCAGTGCTCTCGCGCTAGGTTCTTTACTTCTTGGAAATGATAAGTACCAACAGCATCACTACGCTCCCAATCAATTTGGGCATCCTGGTTATGGGGGTATCCATGGATATAACAGGTAATCAATCGATCTTCGGAATTTTGTTCCTCTCGATATCTTTATATGTTATGTTATGGCAACTGCAAAAAATAAATGAGCAATTGACCCATGTAAACTCTTATTTTCAGTTTTGAAAATATTAACAATTATATCATGTACATTTCACATTGTGCTACCTACGTTGAATCACATAGTGATGAATTTCAAGATGAAGTTCACAAATTCATTACATTTGGCCATATTTCAATTTCAATCTTTCAGTTCCAAATTATAAATCGACAATTACGTCGAAAGGATCACATGCCATGTCAATTAAATTATATAATTGACTATCGCTATGTATTTCAAAAATATCAAGTCGCAACTTTTTAGAGAATAATTTTGAAGATTTTCTGTATGAAACGATATTTCATTATTTGGATGAATATTTCCCATAATTCTACTGTGATATTATATCTTATACATATATACATATGATCTATTATATTTTCACCTTTTCATTTTCATTTTGAAAACATTTCCATAGTTTATAATGAGGAAACGAAGTATTATTATCATTATTATTGTTCATCAGTTGTTTCAAGAATTCATCAATAGAAAGTGAAATATTCACACTGTTAAAAAAACTGCCATAAATCCATAAATTTATTTACTCGTATGTGTGCAAAAGCAGGCATGAATAAAATGTCTGATGTGTATAAAATAGTATTTTACCACAAAATTTTAAAGTAGGATCGCCAGACCAACCATTGAAAATTAGTTGAATGTATAAATGATTCATAATCCAATCAATAATCTATAAAGTGTGATAAATACAAAATATATTCTTTATTAAGTAATACCCTCGATTTTATTCGCATCGTAGAGTATAGTATTCAGGGAATAAAAGTTTTGTAGTATTCTTTTTTGAAGAATTTTTCAAATTGATTTACATACCGATTGAAATAAATCTTACACCAAATGGTAAGTGTAACGTATCGCAATACAATAGTGATAACAGCACACGAATCGTTAAAGCTGATTTTGAAATCAACGTGCACAAACGCACAAATAAACATACAAAGCAAAAAGCGATCAGATACACGTTTATTACATACAGAGTGTTTCCTAACCACGGTACGATACTTCAGACGGTGATTCGTAGATCGTTTTAAGAAAAAAATTTTATGAGCATATGTTCGGAATTGCTTCATTTCTGAGAAACAGGGCGTAAACGGTAATTATAAAAAATCATAAATATCTTTACACTAATTTGGTTGCAATTAGTTACATTTATTTGAAGTATTAAGGCGCCTTTATAGCCCTAACTAGATTGAAATTATTAGGTCTAGTGGAGTTTCAGGGGGCACCTTAGCCAGCAATATTGGAAAAAAAAGTACGCCACTGACTTGTTGTTGTAGTTTTTTCACTTTTCAGGTTATTCGACTGAAAATGAAAATTTTTCATTGCTTGTGTTTTCTTCATATCTAGCTTTGTTTTATTGAATAAAAATCGAAGGCACTTTGCATATCATGAACACCTGCTCTGAGACCAGCTGAAAGTGGTAGTTTTGTCATATCAGTGGAACTCAGAGTTGTCAATTAGCAATGAAAATGCGGAAGAAGCACGGATAATTTATCAGGACAGATATCTCAACAGAGTCATTTCATGTGCTAAAACATTCAAAACGCTACATGCAATATTATGTGAAACTGGGAGTTTTAATGCAATTGCAGGTGGTGGAAGACTAGAAATTGTAACTATGCCTGAACTAGAAGAAGCTATATTTGATGCGATAGAAGAAGATCCTTCAAATAGTGTCAGGAAGATTTCACTGCATCTGGAAGTCAGCATAAAAACCGTATGGACAGTTCTAAAAAGGAACCTCCTATACCTATATAACATACAGCTGGTCCAAGTTGTACTGCGTTGGGATTTTCACCTAAGATCATTGTTTTCCAGATGGATGATTCATACGATGACGCACAATAATGAATTTGTACCAAATATTTTATTTACGGACGAAGCAAATTTTTCACGAGATGCTATTATGAACTTAGGCAATAACCAATTTAGGGCCAACGAAAATCCCCACGTTATTAGAGTAAGTCATTTTCAGCAACAACTTTCGCTGAACGTTTGGGTAGGAATGATTGATGACTACCTAATTGGTCCATTTTTCCTATGAGCAAGATCAACGGGTGAATCGTACAGGGACTTTTTGCGAGATCATTTACCCATTCTGTTAGAAGAAGTGCCGGTACTTGTAATAGGTAATATGTGGTTTATGCACAACGGAGCTCTAGCTCATTACAGTATTCTTGATCGTCAGAATCTACTCTAATCGCTGGATTGAACGTGCAGGACTTCCAAATTGGCCACCTCGTAGTCCTGATATAAATCCTCTAGATTCCTATTCATGGAGTCATCTGAATTCAGGAAAAGAACAATGGATAATTGCAATATCATAAGGAATATTCCAGGTATTTTCAACGTGTCAGACAGTCAATGACAAATCAATTGCATTCTATTAGAAGATGGACATTTTGCTCATTTGATTTTAGGCGAAATTGTTTATTATTTACGTTTGGTTTTTATTTCATGTTGTCCATTGGATAGATGAAGCTTGATACGAAGAAAACACAAGCAACGAAATAGTTGTATTTTCAGTTGCATATCTAAAAAAATAAAAACCACAAAAAAGTCAAGGGCGTTTTTTATTTTCTCAATATTGTTGGCTGTGGTGCCCACTGAGACACCACTGGACCTCATAATTTCAATATAGTTAGGGCTAAATGAGAGCCTCATTACTTCAAATAAATGTAGCCAATTTCAATCGAATCGGTGTAAAGTTATTCATGATATTTTAATAATACCTACCATTTTTTTTCAAACCTCAACGACCTGTATCTCAGAAACGAAGCAACTCCTGACATATGTTTATTGGAACTCAAAACGACGTAACGAATCACCCTCTCAAGTTTCGTATCGTAGTTAGGAAACAACCTATATATTGGTAATTTTGGCACCAATATTAAAATTACATTATGTATGAATGGAAATAGTTCAATTGTAAATTGTTTGTATATATTGAACTGTCGTACGTCATTTCACTAAGTTGTTATTCAAACCAAATCATTCAATGAAAAATAAATTTAATGAAATACTGAAGTATTCAATAGACCAGCCATGTCTTTGAGAATTTTTATCAATTAGGTCAATTTTATAAGATACACAGTGAATATTTCCCATATAATTATATTTTTAAAGGTATCCAGAAGATGATCATGACGATATCTACTATAGGAGGAACTTTGGAAAACAATCCGACCAACTGAACGTATACCCAAATATTGCAAAATCGATGGAGCGATCTGAATCAGGAGATAAAACCAGTGGAAGAAATTTTGTATGGGAAGAAAAAGATGAGAAATTACAGATAGGAAATGTCTAACACGTTCTTTGTATGTTGCCTCGATAGATTCCCAAATATCTGCAGAAAAAATTGTTTGAGAAACATTTTTAGGTAGATCTTCGAGTCAGCTGATCCATGATGATAATTAAACAATTTTCACGAATACATTTAGAGTCGTTTGACCCTAAATGTATTCGCGTTTGGCTGACACCATAGCTTCATCCGTGTGTCCACAGTGTGTGTACTATTACTACCGATGAAAGTATAATGGTAGCGAAACGCGTTTAGAATAAAAATATTATTTGTGAAAATTGACTAATTATTATCATGGATAGTGACTTTCATCAAGTATAGTCAGTAGGTAAATAAAACCTCAGATTTTAATTATTTTATTTGGAATATATTATGCCATATTTGTCAATTTGTCGAAAATTGAGAGATCCTCATTCACATACAGTGAACAGTTATAAAATAACATTCAGATGTTTCAGTGGTTGATAAGTTGTAAATAAAATAGATGAGTATTTTTTTCTATATTTCTATATTTCGTCAAAATTCTTTCTACCGGTATACAGGGCGTCCCAACAAAAACTTGACCCCCCCCGTAAGTCAGAAACGGACGTGTAATCGAAAATTTTAACGTCAATTTTTATTTCTAGGGAGACTAATTCTGATATGGGGTCATTAACTAACCCCCTATTTGTTTCAATGGCATGGGGGGTCGTCTCTATAACTTTCTGTAACTCTCTATAACTTCTGTAATTTTTTTCGAGAAATTGAATGAATGGCAACACAATCACCGTATGAAGTATTCAAAATGACCTCCATCTAGTTCCATACAATAAAACAGTCTCCTTTCGAAATCGGCATTTCCGAACAATTCTCTGTAGCAGGTCTTCTAGATTTGTAGAATTCATTTAATTAGTAGTAAACATTTTGAAATGGATGACACTGTTAGTTTTTTCCTCACTGGTAGTTTTTGTTGAAAAGGCATTTTCGTGTCACGTGAAATTTTTAGTACTTACCCTGACCACCAGAGGGCAATGTCAGTATTTAATGTTAGTCTCAACAGAATTGTGTACATCCCGTTAGTTAGGGAAGCCACAGATTATGCTGTAGACGACCCCTCCCGATATAGAAGGCCCCGACACTCTATCGAATGAGGCCATCATGTCCCCCGTTAAAGGATGAATAACTTTTTCATCCATCCCACTTCAGCCAGGTAGGGGTATCCCGTGAAGGGCGGCACTGATGTCTAAGGACTTCATGCCGTCATCAATTCAGTCATGTACCCATTGGTCCCTCTCAAGACCAACAATCAGCCAAAAGGGTAAGGGAGCTGGTCTCCAAACCTGGATGAAATCAGGATGTTCGTCGGTACCTATATTATTTGTCAAGTTCTGTCTGGAATAGGTATTAACGTATAACGTTCGGTTTTCGATATACCGTAGGTATTTTGAAAACTAGTACTTCTGGAAAAGCTACATAATTGGTTGGGTTCCCCTATATTCATGAGCAGTATTTCTTCAGATCCAGTTGTCACGTTCACCTCTGTCACGTAAAGTAGTCATTTTTTGGTAGGCTGATTTGACGATATTTCCAACACGAATAGGTAATTAATAATGAAGAACGAATAATGAGGAATCAGGTAGTGCTGGGCAAACGAAGTATCGGAGAAGAGCTATATGGACATGGTTCTGAATATTAATTCAAAAGGATCCGAGAAAGAAGGGCCTAACTTTTCAACTAAAATAACTTTTTCAAGTAAACTAACTTTTTTAATCCTTTTCCGTCAGTCTTCTTCGGTAATATTAGATACTTCTTCTTTAACTACCTCTATTACCTTCTTATCAAATTCTGTAAAATTATTTTTTCGCCTGATGCTTTGTTTCAATTTTCCCCAAATCAACTCGATGGGATTGAAAACACAAAAATCTTTCCTCGAATTTTCATTCGGTACTTTAATTAGCTGTCGCGAATGATAGGAAGTGTTGTCAAGAACTATTACACTATTCGCATCCAAATTTGGGATCAATGTGTTTTCAAACTATTCCTCAAAAATATTAGCTTCCATGTTCTTATGATAGTCAACATTGCAGTC
>WOGO01002723.1:0-15379 GCA_015342085.1 Leptinotarsa defecta | reverse complement strand
GCTATAAATTTGGAAAATTGAATATTTTCGATAATTACTATTTTTTACAATTTGGCTTTTGACAATATAAACGGAATTTTCGGAAATTCAAAGACAATCATGAAATCTGTATTTTGATTCTGCTAGGCTATTCTGAAGCACTGAATATGATAAATAACACGGTTTTGAAAACTGTTACATTTTAGGATTTGATTTCCTCATATCTGAATAAAATTTTACACAATTTGTTAAAACGATAAACAAATGTTTGCACCATAGCAAGAGAAAGCTGGAGTACCTCAGGAAAGTAGTTTAGGTCATTTATTATGTACACTTTATATTTCTGATTTCACTAATCGTTCACAATGATCAAACATCGTTTTTATGCAGACCATACACAATTACATTTTTCTTTCAGTTTTGAAAATAATTCAGAATCAATATTTTGATAGTAAGCCGTGGTCAAATGGAACCTAGAGTATCACACCACTGATGATGTCTACCGCAGTAGCAGACGAAACTTTTGGTACTTTAGGTTTCATTCGGCCGGATTTTTTTTCACCGGCCTTGAAAACCTGTTTTCTTGAATTATGAGTAAATTATATCCAAAAAGCAGCAAATACAATACATGTAAACATAGTAGCAACAATTAATTAGGTAACCTATTAGAAAATATTCAAAATCACTTATCCGAATACAAAATAACAACAGCTTCCATGAGTAATAATAATTTAGGCCGGAACTCTGTTCAATGCAAAACCCAAACGAGATAAAACGAAAAAAATCAGGTATATATAGAATAGACTTTGGCGAATACTCTGCAGTATATGCAGGCCAAACCCGTAGAAATTTTGACGTAAGACTCTGTGAATACGTCTGTTTGGACAAAAATCTACAATATATGAACATCTACAAGAATCAAAACACAAGATAATCAAAGATAACCTCAAAACCCTACACATATGTAATAAGGGAAAAAAATAAATTTGTTCGATGCCATGGAAATTAACAAATCGATTGAAAACCCGAAATAATAATAATAATAATATTTATTAGCCATTTCGGTACTTAATGTACATATGGTAAGTCAATAGAAGTACTATATAATATAAAAACAATTAAAATCATGATTTGTCATATATAGATAAAAAAAAGTAGCAGAGGGGCAAATCTGGTGAATACGATGGCTGAGGTATGATTACGGTGTTCAAAATGAGTGTAGCAACATTAAAAAAAAATCGCCCATCGAATGTACCTAGCCCACAAAATTCAAATATTCACCTTATTTTTTGAACCCGCCTAGTACAAATGATAGATTTATTCTTAATAAAGGTTTTTGTTATTATAGATAACATGAATAAAGGTGAATATTGTGCTGTGCAGTTGGATGAAGAGAAATACAAAGCTTTTGTATATGCCGTTAAAAACCACTACTGGTATCAAATGTACATTGATGATTTGCCCATTTGGGGAGTAGTGGGGGAAGTCAAAGACAACAACTACTATATATGGACCCACAAGAAGTTTGAGATAGGTTTCAACGACAATCAGATCATTGACGTAAATTTGACTTCTGAAGACAAGGTTCCTTTGACGCCTAATGGCAAATTGAGCTTCACATACGAGGTTATATGGAAGAGGACTAATACCAAATTTGCGGATCGTTTTGATAAGTATTTGGACCATAACTTTTTCCAACATAGGGTGAGTATTACTGTTGAAGGTATTCAGTGTCTTGAAAAACAGAAGTGCTGCTTCTGGACATGCGTTTCGCTAACCAAGTCAGCATTACCAGCTGATTAGTTTCAGTCATTGCAAAAACCACATTGAAATTATTGGAAACTATTCAAAAATAAGATCAAATTTATATTTATTTACAAACAAAATGTAAACACTTGTAACTCTTATTATTCTTCATGACAGATACATTGGTTCAGCATATTCAACAGTTTCATGATGGTGATCTTCTTAGTCGGGCTTGTATCGATGATTCTGATGAGAACACTGCGAAAGGACTACGCCCGGTACAGTAAAGACGAAGACATCGATGACATGGTAAGTATTTATCTGAAAAAATCCTCGACCAAACAGTTTATTATTTCTTCTGCAGGAAAGAGATCTGGGAGACGAGTACGGATGGAAGCAGGTTCACGGAGATGTATTCCGTCCCGCGTCACATTCGCTTTTCTTTTCCGCCCTTATCGGCGCTGGACATCAATTGACAACTGTCGTTTTCAGCGTCATAGTCTTCGCTATAATGGGAGAACTTTATACAGAGTAAGTGAATGAATTGTAAAGTTTCAAACCGGATGTGTTCCTTCAAACGTGTTTTCGAATTCCGTCCTGTTTGACCTACATACGTGCTTCATTTTCAGGCGTGGTTCACTGCTATCTACATCCATATTCGTGTATGCAGTCACGTCTCCCATCAATGGATACTTCGGAGGGTCCCTTTATGCGCGTATGGGGGGCAAGGTGTGGATTCGGCAGATGATCCTTTCGGCTTTCATGCTACCTGCTTTCGTTTGCGGTACAGCGTTCTTCATAAACTTCATCGCCATCTATTACCACGCTTCCAGGGCTATTCCGTTTGGCACCATGGTAAGTATTGTCATGAGGTAGTAATGGCAACCGACCAAATTGAATATTTCTGTTTTCTTTTAAAGGTTGCAGTCACTTGCATATGCCTATTCGTCATACTTCCTTTGACTCTTGTCGGGACAGTTTTGGGTAGGAATCTTGCCGGTCAGCCGGATTATCCTTGCAGAATTAACGCAGTGCCAAGGCCCATTCCTGAGAAGAAGTGGTTCATGGAACCCGGAGTTATTATTCTACTGGGAGGAGTTTTGCCATTTGCCAGCATTTTTATTGAAATGTGAGTTCGATTTTGCCCAGGGTGTATCGAGGAACTATATAATGAGTGCTGCTATAAAACTTAATGCCTAAATTGAATATTTTCTCACTGCCTTTTTCCAGGTACTTCATTTTCACATCGTTCTGGGCCTACAAAATCTACTACGTTTACGGCTTCATGCTACTCGTATTCATTATATTAATGATTGTGACCGTTTGCGTGACCATCGTTTGCACGTACTTCCTGTTGAACGCAGAAGACTACCGCTGGCAGTGGACCTCCTTCTTGGCTGCGGGATCGACTTCTGCCTACGTCTACATCTACGCCATGTATTATTTCTTCTTCAAGACAAAGTAAGTTCTCACGTTTCAGTAGAAAGTATCTTTGGATTTCAAAAAACGTGGTTGCAATGTAAGCTGGAGGGAAAAATCCAAGGGTGTCAGGTCAGGTATTCTGAACGGCTAATCTAGCAAACCAGTGAAAAATGTCGAAAAGTCAAACGGTTTTTTGTGTTTTTCTAGGATGTACGGATTGTTCCAGACTGCGTTTTACTTTGGATACATGGCTCTGTTTAGCGGCGCTTTGGGCATCATGTGCGGCACTGTGGGGTACATCGGAACCAGCCTGTTTGTTAGGAAAATATATTCTACCGTTAAAATTGACTAAAACGTCGAAATGAGCGCCCTTGTATATAGCTGTATTATTACCGGTGAGGAAATTGTTCTCGTCAGGAGGAATGAACATGTTTTGAGGCTCTTAGAAATTTACTTCGTTTTTTATTGAAATTTTTTATGAAGTTTTCCGGGTCTGTCAGTATGTCGAGAATGCTCAATTTGGTTTTTGATTGGTACACAGGGTGTTTTTTGAGTACGTATATTTTCGGAAGTTGATTTCTTGTTGTATTTTCCCAAAGAAAAGTTTGTACAATCTCAATATTCGTCTTGGCATTAGCCATGGAAGTAATAATTTCATAGGTCACCAGTCTCTGAATGTTTCAGACTCTGTTCCGTTTACTGGGTTGTTCACGTATCGTGGAAACTCACTTCTGAACAGGAATAGTTCAAAAATAAAAAAAAAAAAATCTTGCGACTTGGGAAAATACAAAGGCTTGCCTGAAACATGTAAAATCCTCCACTCTTCAATCGGGAGAACTAAAAATTCCTGTAAAATGTCAAAGCAGCAAAAGGAGGGTGGATGTAATGTTTTAACCCTCTTCGAAACCCTCGGAACTGTCATAATTTTCTATATGTACGTGATTATATAGTTCGCTTTTATTTTTGATGTTTGTACATACATTAAGTGTTTATATAGAGTTCGATTCGAAAGTTGGCGACACGTAACGACCAAGTTCTCTTCTGCAGTTTTTAAGTTAGTTTTGATGCACATGCCAGTCGGTTCGTAGAGTGGACTCGTTCGTTACGGTTCGCATTTTTGTGAGAATTTAATATTTCAGTTAACTGTGAGAATTATTTAAATAAACTTTTTTTTAAAGTTCGTTCTCATTTTTTATTGATTCAAGAGGATGGAAATACACACATTGGGTTAACGATAATTTACTCTTATTTACAAATCTGCTCTTACTCCAAAACCTGGGCCTGTGGGCTCGCCCTTCAAAGAAGTTGGTTCGCCAATCGGCTCGCATGCATACCTTCCACTCCTGAAAAATATATTTTGGTAAAAGTCACTTGAATTCCCGCCAATTCAATAAATGAAACAACAATGACAAAAGTTCGCAATAAATTCTACAGCGAGTTTATTATTTCAATCATAACTTCCATGAGTTTATTTTCAAATTATTGATTAAATTTTCTCATAAATTTTCTACAGTTCTCTGACTAGTTCCACGACAGACATTCGTGCAAGTTTTTTCATATACAGATTTTATTAAAACTCGCAATTTACACAGTTGCAAAGCTCAGGTCAAAAATTGCAATTCAACAACAAAATAAATAATTTGAAAATATTTAGATGTGAAAGAACATCAGTCATCAATATCATACAATATAGAAGGTTAAACTGCAGAAAGTTAAACCAGAAATGAAATACTTTTCACAACACGTGTTTCACCAACCAAAATGGCATGTTCAGCAGATGAAGAAATCTGAATCCAAACTCTTCTTTATTTATATCTAACAGGGTTTACTTTTACTTATTAATACACATCAATGATTTCGTGTATCAGCTTGCGGGAAATTTTCTAGTGAAAGTTTCCGCTAATTTCAACAGAGTGATTCCTAGTAAGGAATACAATGGGTTGATCTAAACAATTTCAGACAGTTTTCATTCATTCTATGACCTTTCTCCAAAATGTGTTGTGCAACACTAGATTTTTTTACGTGTCGAGTGCTCTTTAAAACGAGTTCCAATTGCTCGTTTAGTCTGACCGATATATTTTTTGGCACAGTCGTTACAGTTCTGGTGATCAGAAAAGTGCTTGCTTTGGATTTATTCTACGCCAGAGACTTAACTTTCACCTTTTATTAGCATAGGACCAACTACCAAATCCTGTGACATACCAGAATCATTTGCCCTGCTCTTTTAGAGTCTGTTTAGTTGTCCTTGCCATTCGTGGGAAATGAATAAACAAATAACAAGTTGACTCACCTTGGCCCTGCTGCAGGTTTCTTCCCAGCCTTCAGGTCGTTCAAAATCTCATCAGTATCCTTCTCAGTTAGATCTTCCTGTAATGATCGACTTTTAGCTTCATTCTAATGGAAATAATCATCAACTTACATAGTAGTCATCATTGATTTGTATCATGGGTGCGTTCACACAGGCTCCTAGGCATTCTACCTCAGAGATGGTCCACATCATATCTTTGCTGGTCTCACCTACTTCCAGGTTGAGGTTTTTTTTGACAGCGTCTAGAATTTGATCGGATCCTCTAAGCCAGCAAGGAGTTGTTGTGCACACTTGTACGTGATATTTCCCGGTAGGTTTTCTACAAAGTTATTGTGTAGTTAATTTATAAACGGGTAATGTTATAACTCATTTCCTGTTATTACTCAGTTTTGAAAATTTGGTCGAGGTCCTCAAATATGTATATTGCTTGTTGGTAAATAAAAAACTGATAATCAAATCAACTTGTTCATCCTACCTCATGAACATAGTGTAGAAGGTAGCAACTTCGTACACTCTCATCTTGGGCAATTTCAAAATTTCTGCGACTTTATGCATGGCAGAAATCGGCAACCAACCGTATTGTCTCTGGGCGAGGTCCAGTAAAGGGATCATTGCACCCCTCTTGTGGCCTTCAGGATAAATGGCAAGAATAGCCTCGGCCCTCTGAATAAAATATCAATTTCAGTTCTATATTACACATGAAAATGGTGACACTTCAACAACATACCTTTTTGTTTTCTGGGGTAAATTCAAAGGGTATGTCTGGGTTGTCTTCTGGAGTATCTCTGTGAACGAATAAGCTATCATGATGGACAGTTGTGGAAGTCTGTATGGATCTTATAGTCAAAGAACTTCGCTGAAAAGGAGGTTAAGTTATGTAATTGTTGAATGATTATAGCATTACCTGTCGCTCCCTAAAATTTCACGCTAGAACTCACCAGACTATTAGATAACGATTTGATCGATTTCAACATTTTTGGAACAAATTCCAAATCAACAATTACAACAAAAGTCCTGTTGCAAATCCGTTTACCAGTTATTTTGTGGTTAGTTTTTCATTTTTGACGTTTTCAAATTTCTTGTAGATTCCTGTAAAGCTGTATAGATCTATCTCTAGATGGCGGTACAGTAAAAATGACACATGGATGACTCTTGCCTGAATTGGAATGAGCGACATCTAGTTTGATATTTTGAACATCTAAGTCATTGATGTAACAGACAATTTTCTCTGAGGATGTAATATATAATACTCACTTAGTATATATATACTATCTATGGTCAAGCTTAGTTTTTTATTTATTTATTCATCATGTTTCGGGCGTTCGATTATTCTCAGCGATGAAACATATAGTATTAAATTTTAATGAAATAATTTAGTGACATAAAGTTAATGTTCATCATATGAGTACTTGCGCAGTATATTATAGACCACACAAAGAATAGTTATGTAACATTTCAAATTTCCATTACAGTCGTTAACTCATTTTTTATGTTATATTTTATATCAAATATCAGTGTTGACAACCACGAAACGCCTGAACCTGACAGAAGCATGTATAACCATTTTTAAGTGAATGTGGTTAATTTACTCATTGGTCTATTTGAAACATATTTTAATACCATCAGTAGACAACAAAGGTGAATTAAACATCATTGGATAAACTCATTCGGCTGTAATAGAAAAAAAAATTGTTCTAAAGCCGTTACGTTTTATATCTGGCAATACTGATGTCTAACCTAAAAATCTAGAAAACGTCAACGTCAACATATATAAACAAATTATTTATTAGTCATCCGTATAACCTTCGTCGTCGTCATCGTCGAGAAAAATCGGGTGTACGATAAAAACTAATCACTTAAAAATAGACTAGTGCGCTTCTCGCTTCCAATCTTATAGTATAAAATAAGCATCTTCGACCGTAAATACCTATTCTAGGCGTATATTTCGTGAAACGGTAAATAACCATGAGCGTATTAGGTTTTAACGATATTATTAACGGTCCGCTGGCCCAGTTCCTGCAAATTTCCTCCCAAATAGGGGGCGATGTGGGGGAGCACTCGAAGCTAGTGCAGGAGGCTTTCAACGCCCAACTGCAATTTGTTCAGCTCGCTACACAATCCTCTCAACCAGCCGCTAACGACTTGATGAACCTGTTGAAACCGACCAGCGACAAGATAAGCGCCATCCAAAATTATAGGGAGAAACACCGCACCTCCGAGTTTTTCAACCACTTGTCCGCCGTAAGCGAGAGCATCCCCGCCTTGGGATGGGTAACTATCAGCCCTGCCCCGTCCCCGTACGTGAAGGAGATGAACGACGCGGGCCAGTTTTATACGAACCGCGTCTTGAAAGACTGGAAAGAAAAGGATAAGAAGCATGTCGAATGGGTTAAAGCTTGGGTGCAAACGCTGAGCGATCTTCAGGCTTATGTTAAGCAGTACCACACCACTGGATTAGTTTGGTCAGGTAAGAGATCAGGTCTCAGTATCATTCGCAGCCACATTGAAATAAGGGGGTTGAATACTTGTTTTGAAGGCTCACACTAGTTTAAGAGAAATTTCACTTGGACTTACATATATATTTTTGCCTGTTGATCATGAATCTGGCATTCTGGTTGGCTTTTAAAGATACTGTCACTCAAAATTTGGAACTCTCAATAGACTATTTCGGGAAGTAACTTCTGGTTATTGAAATTCGTAAAATGACACCTTCATTTCACCATTGTGTACCACGGATCTTCATTCACCTATTTCAAACAATTTCACCAAATAAGAACTTCTGTTTTTCACTTTTGGTTTCATGTTGTAAAGGAAATCACCCTTCCACTAGTGTATTTGTTATTATTTGTTGGTAATCTCAGGAAAAGTCAAAGTCAAGAAATAAATATAATAATGTTGCCACATTATATAAAGATCAAACCATTTTTTTGTATAAGCCTTATTCATTGCATTTAACGTGTCTTCTTTCAAATGAAACACTATCCAAATCAATTGTGGAAGGCAGGTATCATTACTTATTTCAGCCATACAGATTTTACAATAATCCGTTCATCCCCATTTGCTGAAATTGATACAATTTTGAGGAATGTTTTTCATTCCAAAATCTTCAAATTACAGGCCCGCAGACTGTGGCTATATAGGTAATTTTTATATGAAAAAACAATATACAAATATAGAATGAGAATTCAAAATACTACATGGAAAATGAGAGGCATAATTTTCACATTAGAAGAATATACCTTATTTTGTATCAATCCTGTGAATGACATCTGAATCAATTCCATAACGAATGTTTGGAATACAAACTGAATAGAGAAAAGTTTTTTGTATAACTCAATGACAGGCCTTTTTCTTCCAATCCATGTCTGAAAGTTACTTCTTTCCATGATCTAGCGCAGGATCTAGCGCAAAATATTACTCAGTGCATTATGACAAATATAAGGCAGAGTGACAGTTGTCTTTAAGTCCCACACCATTTCAACATTTTTTCGTGTTTTCATGTGATGATGAGAAAAACTTTGAAAAACACATGTATTGTAATATAATTTTTTATTACAGTGGCCACAAAAATCAATGAAAAAACTATAGGTCCGTGTTTAACAAAATAAAGTTGATGATGAAATCTAATGAACGAAACGTCGCATTGCAAATTGGTTCACTTCAGATTATGACAAATATGAAACAGTATTAAAAGTTTCTTTATATCATTTGAAGTGGAGCCGATAGAGGCAAAAGGACAAAAATTCAACAGTTCTAGTTTTCGGCGAATATTTCAAAAACAACCATTGATATTCTCAATCTGAAAATAGATTATTCTTGTTCCACAAAATAGAAAACTTTCGTAAAATTTATCCCGCCTTGTAGGTCTTACTGTTTCCAAGATAGCAATAGCTAAAAAAACTGCCTGTATATAAAAAATACATCAGTAGGGTTCATTGAAATGGTCTTGAATATATAAGTGTTCTGAATACATTCATTTGAACTTATTCAATGACATCACTTGAGGTGGTTCAAGTATTCACCAAACCGGTGATGTTTATCTAGAACAGGATGTAAGAACGTAATATCACTTTTACTCTTATCAGTGGAAGACGGTAAAATATATTGTTATTGATAAACTCATGAAACTATTTAACCTACTGTACCAGGCTGTTATTCCAAATGAATTTGAACAGAAAAAAATATTTATTGAATGCAGTTATTTAAACTCACCTTCAGTTTATAGGTACATTCCTCATCTGTGTAAAAATATCTTACCTAATAAGAGAAATGTTGTAATGGAATCTCTGAAGTTATATTTGCAGGCTGCATATAATCATAGATGGGCGTCGCTTCGTTTGTCTCAATTGGATGACCTAACTTTGTTTGTATACGATTAGGGACAGGTAGCCAGATTTTATTATTGTTCATTGCCACTTCCTTTCTATTGAAATCATCCCTGTGGTTCTGAATGTATTTTGCTCAAGGCTCTCTGGGGCCCTTAGCTGCCCTCAACAGGTTTGACTGTCAGTAGGATTATTGTTGTTTGGGTTTCCATTAGGAATTGGATTTTTGTGTTAAGGTTGTCAAGCATTTACGATATTATACTCACAAAATATTTATAAAACCATAATGTTACAACTGATTCAACATCGTTGCATGCCTTTGTTGGTGGATGGTACTTATTCAACACGTCGATATTTGTTTCAATATTTATTTCGTATATACAGGGTGTATGTGCAGGTGGACGACAGGTGCTTTAATAGTGGGGTTGGAAAAAGAGTGTCTGATTTAAAAGTTGTAGAGAGTTTTGATTTATCATAGTGTTTTTTAATAGAACTCCCTATGTATTTTTACTTGAATTATTTTGCTCAAAAGAGTCGTTTCAAAAACATATGGTCGTTTGGGTTTATACGCGGTTGTCCTGAAGTTATGGTGATATTTATTTTTCAAAATGAGTTTTTTCAGCACCCTGTATCTCGTATTCAGTCGAGTTGAGGACATTAAATCCTCAAATGTCAATGTCTGTAAAAGGCGACTCAAGATTTTTCTATTGCAAAAAGCATACTACTCTGTGGATGAGTTTTTCCTCGAATCCTAATTTGATTGTAGCTTATTAACTTTTTTTTTATGTTGATATTTTTATATTTGTTTGACCTGTTGAATCAGCCAGTATTTTATGATGATGTTATGTTTTTTTTTTGGCTAATGTGATTGTGAAGGAAAACTGATTCAATAAATGTTTGATTGATTGACTATGAATTTTGAATCTTCTACTTTTTCAAAAAGTCGAGGCATTACGAAGATACTCTCTAAATTTTTGTTTTCTTATTAATTTATACACTACATCCACTATCAAGGTCATATGAGAATAGACCACAGTATCAGCTTTCAGAAAATGTAGTGTTTAACTACTTGAGGAGAATTGTTTAGGAAAATTTGAAACATTGTTAAAGCTATAACGATTTTGGTTACAAAATACTCTTGAAAAGGGTTAATCTACGAAAGATGTTCAAACACTATTCCATTTTGAGCTATGTATAAATTAAGTCCATCTTCAATTTCTTCTCCGACTTCAATTAATGATTAGGCTCGTCCTTTAAGGACATTTGTGGTTCAGCCTAGTACCACTAATGAGACCGGGTGGGTCCAAACAGCGCTATCTGGTGTTGAATTATAAGTGTGTCGTGTTTGGGCTTTAATTTATAACTAGTTGCCTTTCAGCGAGAGCCGCAGTAAAAGATAGCACTGTCTGTCGATGTCAAAGCTTGGCTTTGCAGCTGACCGCTTTGGGGAGCCTCATTTATCTTTGACATTCCATGATTTAGTTCTCTGTCAAGCCCATAGATGGCGTATTCGTAGGGGGAGATGTCATTGCCTCAACACACTCATTTGGATATGAATGACCATATTAAACAATTTTTATTTCTTATTATTGAAGTTGAAGTGAAATATAAGCTGAAAGATGAAATTTGAGGTATGACTGACTATGCCCTAATATTTTTAAAATGGTAAAACTCATGTACGTTTTGGCTTCGTCCAAATTTTCCTTGAGTCAGTATTTTTTTTCACAATTGAACCGCACTATGACAAAAATCCTGGCCATCTGAATATGTCAAGAGTGCATATGTCTGTGTTTTTGTCAATACCTTTATATACAATTGTCAGCGGAAAATTATCCAATTTCAAATTTTTTGTGTTGTGTTGAATGTAAAAGAAATGATAGTGTCGGAGAGAATAGACAATTTTATTGTGGACTTCAGTTTTTAATCATGAAAGCCAAGGTAAATAATTACAAAAATGATTCATTAACACCACAAAGGGTAATTTATCATCTTGTTTGATAGATAAAAAAGTCACATGACTAAGTGAGAAGATAAACATGGAATAATTGCCTTTTATAGGAGTATTATAAAGATCTGATTTTTTTTCTGGGATATGCTTTGAATATCTAATCTTTCAAAGGAGTGGTGTTTATTTTGATCTCTTAAATATGTCGTGTTTTGTAGGCAGGCACTTAATTCAACTCCTGTTGAATAAATATACTTATGCAACCTTTGTTTTTGACGAAATCAGGAGTTCTGCCAAAAGATGAAGTAAAAATAAACTCATTTCAAATTGATTCTAGTATAATAGTGTGCGGCACCAAAAACGAAACGGATCGAATATCTTCAAGACATTTGTTTGGAGGTGGTTGACAATCTGCAAGACACATTTGTCGAGAAAACTAGGCAGAAATAGTTAAATTTTCATAACCTCATCTGCATAAATGAATCTTTTGAGTGTATTATTATCCCCATTGGTTCAAATAATTGGATTTAAAGTACTTGAATATTAATAATAAGGATGTTGACATGTTGACAACAAATATTTCTCTGGACTATTTTAATAATAATGATTACAGGGTATGCTTTACATTGTTCTGAAACATAAAAACGTAAAATGCAATGTCAGACATGTACGAATATTGAAAAGAAACACCATCAGTATACAGTAGGAATAAAAACGTCTTAATATAAAATTAAGTGAACAATAATTCAAATAGTCCTGAATTGAATATGGTTCCAAGTCTATAAGAAAATCTTTCACATATTTTTTTAAAATTTTTTAAGGCTCTCACAGGATTTAATATTTTGTGGTAATTTATTGAACAACTTTATTGATGCATATGACGGATGCTTTTCTGTTTGTGTTAGTTTATGAATAAGGAGACATATATTTGCATTCCGCAAAGGGCCCTGATGGTTTTGCCTGTTACTGATATTTTTTATTTTATCTAGACTTTATTGAAATAAGCATCCTGTATTATGGAAAATATTGTTATTATCCATATTTCTTCAGATAATTTTCTTTTCTTCTGTTCAATGTTTCTTCATTGCAATACAACTTGGACTTCTATATAATTTTGTATGTGGCTAGATTTCATTATCGATCCTTTGAAAATAATATCTGTATTTTTCTAGTTATGCTTTTTAATAATCAGTTATACAAAAACATACAAATAACATTACCCTGAACATACTCGTGAACCAATTACTGACTTCTATTGGCCAAAAATAGTTTTTTTTTATTGAATAAGATTGACATTCTGTTTGAACTGCCAATTCATAGAACAGCTAGGTCTGTTTTTAAAACAAGACAAGAAAAATCAATGTTTTCAAAATGATTATCAACCATTTTTCAAAGAATGGGAAATATAAAATAGCGTTATGTAAATGTTTTTTTCAATAAGTAAATGTAGAAAATAATTATAGCAATGATTCAACCATATATACTAAAAAAAAGTAGGAATGAAATATATTAAGAATATTCTTTATTGTCTGAAAAAATATGTCACAAATCACAGTGAAAGTATGCATAAAAATTTCAGTAATGAAATCACATTTTGGCAGTATGTTAAATGCTTAAATATACAATTCAAAAATTGGTACAAAATTGTCAAATTATTCAACAAACTCTGTTCTGACTATATACCGAGTCACATTTTTAAATCAAAACTACAGAATCAATAAATCATCGACACAAAAACATCATTGATTTGATTTTCTTAGCGAGTTATTTTTTGGAACTTTGAGAATTTTTTTTTCAGTTTGACAAACTCATCATTGGATAAAATTGATAAAATCTAGTTCCAGGTTTGAAGGAAGATTCAGAATTTATTGTAAAGTCTGCTACTAGAGTTATTTTTTGACAGAACCATTTTGTTTTTAAGAACTTTATTATTAATTAAGTGCTATGAACATGTATAAATGTCTTTAAGCTGCTGCATTGGGGAAACTGATTATGTTTTCAGAATTACCAGAATATTTTAAAAGCAGGAACCCAATTCCTGAGCAAGCAGAAAATATTGCGAGGTATTTCACAACTGTTTTCAAACCTAACTCATTCATAGACGTAGTGTTTTTCCTGATATTTTCACTATTTTCACTAATTTTATTGAATAATGACAACATATGTTCAAATTTTTTTTGTAGCTTATTATTTTCTCTGTTAATACGGCTCTGTTGATTTCGTATCACATTGTTTTTATGATTCAGATTTTTTACTTCCGCTTTGAGATATTTAATGTCGGACACTAGTTTGTTTTGGATCAGGAGTACCTCATTTTCCAGACTGCTTTCAAGCTCACCGTTCTCCTCCATAAGATCTTCAATGATTGTGACCATCATCATTTGTAAATGACTCAGCTCCTTCAAGTCTTTTTCCAGTTTTACGTTTCGGATGTTGGTGTTCCTCATGTCGGTTTCTTGCTTTAGGTTATCGATGACAGGCGTAAGCGAATTCTCTCTGCGTTTTAATTTGCCAGACAGGCACGTTAATGGACTCCCTTGTTCCGAACCGGATAGGCTAGCGTCGAAAATATTCGTTTCTGGTTGGTAAGATCTCATTCTCAGTTCATTCATTTCGTTGATGTGTTTGGAAATTGTGTATTCTTGTTGTTTCAAAACCTCGTTCAGTTCTTCTTCGTCTGCAAGATCTACTTCGATGGTTTTTTCGAAATGGCTGTGCTTCGTTCTGAGCTCTAATTCTCTAGTCAACTCTGTTATACGTATATCCAATTGGTATATTTCATCTGCTGGCATCGCATCTTCATCTGTGCCTTTCTCCATATGACAACCTTCATCTGCATAATTCCCTTCCATTTTGATGCTGTGTATCGTTCCGACCTTTGGCACCGTCTTCTCTCCATGAGCTTTGTTCTCTGTAAGGCAGCCTTCATCTGAAATAGCCTCTTCAATAGCCTCCTCAATGCTTTTTTCGAAATCCCATTCCATTTTGTGTCTGTGCATCGTTCCGAGCTCTAATTCTTCAGTAAACTCAATTATGGGTATTCCATGAGCTTTGTTCTTCCTATGGCAGCCGTCATGTGAAATAGCCTCTGCAATAGCCTTCTCGATGCGTTTCTCGTAATCCTCCAACTCTCTAGTAAACTCAATTGTTGGTATCTGAAACTGATACATTTTATCCGTTGATATCATGTTATTTCCATCAGCTTCGTTCTCCGTATAGCAACAGTTCATTTTGTTTTCTTTTATTGGGGAAAATTTGCTTTTGTCGTAGGCTTTCTCTTCGCAACACTGGATATTCATTGTGTTTGACATTTTTAATACTCTGATTAGGTTTTATTTCGTTTATTTCAACGGTCACTTCGAATTTGTGGCGAGTTTATCCAACTTTTGACAGGAGTTCTACTTTCTTCCCTTTTTTCAAATCAGGTCTGCAAAAAAGATTCTTTATCAGAGGTTATTTTTCAGTTTTACTTTTTTAAGTAGTCTAAGATTCATAAAAACCGTTCAACCTGTTTCTTATTCGATGTTTATTCAGAGCAGATTGTTGAGTTTTCACATTTGAAATAGTAATAATAGTACACACATTGGAAAAGTGTAGGGATATTTTTTAAAATGGCAATAATTTTTTTTTGATCGCTTTAGGGAAAAAAAAAGT
>WOGO01002722.1:344-10561 GCA_015342085.1 Leptinotarsa defecta | reverse complement strand
CCGTACTCTCACCATCTGACCTGAAAGACCACTCACCAAACAAACTAATCGGCTTCGTTAAAAAGCTGGGTTTATTTGGTCAAGTGTGAATAGGTGGGAGACACAATAAATCCCTGCGGGTTGCAGTGGAGGGTCGAATAGACTCACTCACCCTAGACCTAACCCAACCTAACCTATAGAGACACTCTTGAATGCACGTGTCAATAAATCTTATAAATGTATTGTTAGGAAAAAGCTTCCACAAAGGTCAATTGTAGATCTCTTGTTGTGAAAATTTTTAAATCAATGCAATATCAAATGTAATCTTATATGCACTCACTTTAGACCTAACCTAGATGCTGTTCCTAACATCAAAGGCCTGGGAGTCATCATTGATCCTACATTTCATTACAATTCTCATATTTGCGTCAAAGTTAATAGAGCAATAGAACTTGTTGGGATAACACCTGATTTCACAAACGTAACCTCTTTGAGAACCTAAAATACTGTTCTCTTGTTTGGAACCCTAATTACGACATCCACTCGCAAAATATCGAACAAGTCCAACACAGATTCCAAATCACAGCAGTTTCAAACTTCACATGCTCCTTATTTATCAGCAGCCCGAGCAACATACTAGTCTTTTTCCATTATCTTTGAAGACAAAACACAGAGATATGCCATTCCTCCACAAAATAATAAACGGTAATTGAAAATGTCCCCATCTTTCATCTAAGATTGATTTTCAAGTATCTCCACATACCATTAAACTTCATCAATCTTTGTATAACCGTTACTAACGCTCAAACTATGGATACCACAGCTGTCTATCCCATATTCAAAGACGCGAAATGCTTATGAACAATTATGTTTCTTTGGTCTCTCATTGCTCGAGTTCAAAACTAGTCTCATCGTGCATGTTGGAACATCTGGAACATCGAAGAAAAGTGAGGGATTTATCTCTCTTTTGTAGATATTTTCATGGGAGGTGTTCACGTGACTTGGCCCATTTGATTCTACCAAGAGCTGTACATATCAGAAATACGCGACGGACTGTGGCTGCTCATCGTTTTGAGGTTCAACTCAGTACACCTCGAACTTCACTGTTTAAGAACTCTTCCATTTGGAGAACTGCGTTTATGTGGAATAAACTTCCAACGATTCAAATCTAACGTGAATCGCTACTTTCGCGCAGGTACCGCACTCAGAGCGCGTCAAGGATTTTTCTGTAGTGCTTGTGTTTCGTCGTTGAAAAAGAATTTCATTAGTTCGGACTTCCATTGTTTAATATGATATAAAATGATTTGAAATCCCTGGAAGAATCAATAAAATAAAAAAATTAGCTAAAAAAACTTTATGCTAGCTCGACTGAATGTTGTTGTTCGACAACATAATATGCGGCTTCTTTGAATTTTCTCCTGAACCAGTGTTTCTCCTTTAGGGATGATTTCAATTTGAGACCACTGGATGTTATGTTGATAAGTCCAAACATGCTCTGCTATTCCTGATTTGCTTGTTTCTCCTTTTTGTGTGTATTTCTTGGGCTCTGCATTGCGAACTTTCAATGGCCTCTTGGTTTCACCGATGTAGAATTCTCCGCACTCGCAGGGTATTCTTTGAGTCGCAGTCCGCGTTTGGTAGCCTGGTTTTCGTGAGGCTGCTACGAATTGTGTTCCCAGATCTGAAGCAGGTTCTGATGTTATATTTGGACCCCATTCTTCTTATACTTTCCTACGATCCTCTGATGTAGGGAAGTACAAGTACTGGTTATGACGGCTTCTTTTCCTTCTAGCCAAAGTTTCGTACACAAAATCCTAGTCATTCCATGATTACTTGTATCGGTAACTTTGTTCTATCTTCCAGGTTCCCGTCTTCGGATAGCTTCGTCTGTATGATTTGAAGTGCTTCTTTGACAGGAACGCTGGTGTAGAGGCTTTCCACGTCGAAACTGATTAGTTGATCTTCATGTGTGACTGCGATTGTCCCTAGTAGTTCGACAAAATGCCTTGAATTCTTCACGAAAGATGATATTTTTCCTTGAAGTGGTTTTATTATTGGTAGTTGAAAATCTGGATAATTTTTGAGTAGCTCAATCTATGGAGCTAATGATCGGTCTGAGCGGAATATCGTTCTTTTGGATTTTGGGTAATCCATAAAAGTAAGGAGACTTACTGTGGTGCGGTGTTAGCGATGATCTCTCTCTCTTTCTGTAAAATAGAATTGGTGTTTTTTCAAAGTCGGGTACACCTTTCTTTCAATTGATGCAGTAGGGTCCCGTATGATCTTCGTGTATTGTCCTTTCTGAAGAACCATTCCTTTCAAACTACATTTTATGTAAATTCTGACGAGTTTACCCAGGTGGTGGTACAACTTTAGTTGTACTTCTGATTTTGTTAATGGGGTAGGAAAGTTGTCAAACAACAATTTTCCCCCTCGGTACGCTTCTGAAAATATTCATTTCTATCGTTCTTTTATTTGGTTTTATATTCGTATCTTGTGGCGACATCTGTTGGGAGTAGGGAAGTTCTCAACCCACAATATTCTACCTCGGTACGCTACTGAAAATATTCATTTCTGTATCTTTCTTTTATTTGGTTCTACATTCGTATCATGTGGCGACATCTTTTGATCAACTAACTGATATCCAAATGCCCAGTATTCTGTAAATAGCGTTGCGCTACAGCTTCACTAGATGGCGCATATGGTGTTCAATTATCACTAAAAATTATATGCAAGTAGACCTGGATTTAGGGGGAAACTGCCGAGGTAACCCGCCCCGGGCCGCAATTTGAATGAGTGTCAACTTCACAATACATGTAAATAAAGTTTTTGGCTTTCTGCTACTCCATCTTGATATAACAAAATGGGGGAATTTCCAGAGAAGGGGAGTATTAGAAAGCCAAAAAGTTTGTTTTCCAAAAATTAGCCACTCCTAAAAATATAACCCTTTCAATTTGAACATGAAGAACGTTTTAGAAAGATCACTCGGGCCCAAAAAATTTTAATGTGTTCAAGGAGACTACCATACTGTGGAAAAGTTTAAAAAAATCAACTTGAAAGGAAGCAGACAAGCAAAGAAATTTTCCAAAAACATCTTAGGGTCACGGCTCTATTGAATAATGTATTGGAAGTCCTCGAAAGTCTTGAAAAAATTGAAAAATTCTCTTGCAACCCATGAATTTGGACATACTTTTTTGTGAATCAATAGAGAAACACAGAAAGATTATGCCATTTCTACATAACTTTTTGTGGCACTAAAGCAAGGTCATATTGAGAAATAGATTCCGTGATGTCTTTAAAAATGCTCCACTTTCAAATTAGCAAATAGGTATGCATAATTTCTTGAGTGAGGTGTCTGTCCAAATATTTATTTTTTGTAAAATGACGTAGTTCTGCTGGCTCCAAGATTCTCGGCTATTAATGAATGTTTAAAGCTGACAAATAAAAATGAACTCTCTGTGATTTAAGGTTCGTAAAGAAAGTCATTGTCATTGATGTAATTTTTTTCTCTATCTTCTAAAAACTTTCCTGTTCGAAAGTTTTGTATTCAAATTTTCTGTTTCTATGTCTTCACGAATGTCATTTAAACGCCATATTCTACTTTAAAATAGATAAAAATGAAAGTTTTTTCAACGTGCAATGATTTTTTATTTCACTAAATAAATATTGAACATAATACAGACTATCATAGGTACTAAATTATCACTACAGTTCTTATAATAAACCACCTCATGAGTGACTGGTTCACAAACCGGTTCATTTTTAAGAACCACAATCAACGATTGAATATAAATAGGCACTGTATATTCACAATAATATTATTTCAATAATAAATAATAAAAGTAGCTCTAGGAACATTCCTTGGTCTTTACCAGTATTCTTTGTGATTTTTTTTGCGAATTAAATTATAACTAGCAAGCGAAATATTGAAAGGTAACTTATCTTGTTATGTTCTTTATATCATATTCACATTTCAGGAAAGTTTGTCACAAAGAATCAGAGGTGAAGACAGGATGCCCCCGAATATTCACCAGTTTCAAAGATCTCTACCAAGTCTTTCAAACTCTTCAATAAGGTGAATCATATCGGATTTCTCCAAACCAGAATTCTGGAAAACTATCCTGAAGAAATTCGGATAGTCCTTCTGAGCTTGATAGGTAACCATCATAGATCCTTCCTTCATCATCCTCTCTTTCATCTTGGGGGCTACGCTGTGAAGCTTCTGCTTGTAACCCGAATCCGATTTATCAGCGGTCCTCAAACTTGGAGGAACGTACCAAAAGCATATATTGGTACATTCTGGTTCTGACAACACTAGTTCGAAACCTGGTCTGCTTTTGATGTTGTCTAGGAAGTATTTGGCATTGGCGAAAACCTTGTCGATGTGTTTTTCCAGACCAGAGGTTCCCTTGGCTTTCCACATGAACCAGAATTTCAGAACGTCGGCTCTCCTTCCGCACTGGATATGTTTATCCCCTGCAATGTGAAAAATCAAAATTTTCAGTTAAGTCAGAAAGATGTTTCCAATTGGTATATCAGAGATAATTACGGGAGTGCAAAGAGCCACACGTTTCGTCCATTTAATTTCACCATCAACCTAATTGTTTTCAATACAACACATGTATTGTAATACAAAGCTTATTATTACAGTGGCTACGAAAATCGATGAAGAAACTAGAGGTCCGTATTTAAAATAAAGTTGATGGTGACATCTAATGAACGAACCCTCGCATTAAAGATTGGTTCATATCAGATTATAACAAATATAATGATTTAAATATCATTCGAGTTGGAGGCGGTAGATACAAGAAACGAAATTCAACAATTTTAGTTTTTTGCGGATATTTCAAAAACAACCGCCGATATTCTCGATCCGAAAAGAGATTATTCCAGTTTCATAAAATTGAAAACTTTCGACCGATTCAGTCAGCCTTCTAAGCCTTATCGTTTCCGTGATAGCAATAGCTAAAAACGGTTTGTATATAGGACTTCAAATTCAAATTCTTTATTGGTGCTAGGACACAAGTCATTTTAAGTTGTTCATAAAACAATTACAAAAATAATAGATGGAAAGGAGCTGGGAGAAGAAAATAAAATTGCACATTACAAGTCTGACAGTCATTAAAATCAGGTCAAAATGTGTATAATTGAGTTGTTCTGAAATATGAGAGAACCATTGAAAAACTCATTGACATCATAAAAGACATATTGTGAAAGTAAATGTTTGCTTTTTAATTTGAAATTATTGAGTTCTATTTTCTTCCTTTCTGCAAGGAAGGCGTTGAATAGCTTGGGTGCCCAAAAGGAGATACCATCGCGTGTTCTTGACAGTCTCAGGTAATTAGCTTGGATGTTTTGATGATTTCGTGTAAGGTAGTCATAAATTTGGAAGTAGTTTATATATTCATTGGCATTGTAATATATATACAGGGTAAGTTAGGTTAAGTCCAAAGTGAGTGGGTTTATTCGACCCTGCACCGCAACCCGCAAGGGTTTATTGGCTCACACCTATTCACACCCGACCAAATAAAACCAGCTTCCTAACTGAGCCGATTAGTTTGTATGGTGAGAGGTCTTTCAGGTCGAATAGTAAGAAGTACAGCTCTGCCGAACTCTTAAAATATGTTTCGATCCTCAGCGGAGCAGGCACAAAGTATATGCTCTGCTGTTTCATCATTTTCCAAACAGAGACGACACACACTGTCTTCCAACAGTTCGAGTCTCTGCATATGATGATTTCAAATGACAGTGACCTGTAAAAAGACCTGTTAGACACCGAAGTTCATCCCTACTGTAGTCCAGCAACTGTTTGGTATCAAGCTTCGAAGGTTGGTGAATAAACGCCTTGGAGTGAGCCAATCGTGGAAGATTCTGCCAGAAGTCCATAAATCTTCTTGCTATTCAGGTGTTCAATATTTGTTTGGCAAAGCCTAAAGCGATGCGATGCCAATGACAGGTTCTGCACAGGCCAGTATGGCCCGGAATCCAGACCAGAGACTATTTGTTTAGTCTTCCTATCCAGGAGAGTCGTTTTTAACAATTTGCTACCAACTTAGATGTTGCTCGGTAGGAGCCAAGATCTTCCAACGCCGCTTGACTGTCCGAAAATATTTTTATTGACTTTTGTATGAGTATATACAGGGTAATTTTAATCCTTCATGTTGTTTAAATTTGTCCCTACAGTCGTCTCCGTATTAGAAACAACTCTCAGTGCTCTTCTCTGCATAATGAAGATTTGCTAGGCTAAGTATATGAGACCGTGATAGGCTGTGAGTAAGGTACCTACTCAAGTTCACGATTTTTGAAAGACTTCGTAGTAAGAAAGTAAAGGTTGATAGTCTCCCACAATGTCTCGTCACAATGTTTTTGACAGGTCAGTTTTTTGTCAATGTAAACTCCTAAAAATATGGTACACTTGAATGTGAGTCTAATTTCGCCAGTATTTCTCATACTGAAAACATATATTCTGTATTCGATTCATTGACTTTTAGTTTATTTGATAGGAACCATGGTTCTATTTGGTTTTTTTTCAGTTTCAACTGTGGAGATCAGGTTACTCAATTTTTTTCCTGAATGTATGAACGTCTGTCATCAGCAAATTATATAAACTTTGATAGTGGAGATGAATAGAGCAAGTCATTTATAAACACAAGAAAAAGCAGTGGTTCTAAAATGGACCCTTGGGGAACAGCATGTTGTATATTGAGTGGAGAAGACTTTTTATTCTCTAGGTAAGATTTTATCAAATTTACACTTTCTTCGTGAATATTGTAATATTAAAGTTTTTTGAGTAAAATATCGTGTGAAACACAGTCAAACACCTTTATCAGGTCCAGGTAATTTGCATAGATGAAATCATTGTTTTCGAAACTAACATAGCAGCAAGAAAATTTCAAATAGGCAGTCTGGTCACTCATTTGAATATTGCAAAAATCAACCACAAGTAGATTTAAACAACTACTTTCAAGTGTACCCACCTGTATCGTATTTTGTATCGTAGAACTTGTCTTTCTGGAAGAGGTATGCGGCATGAGTAGAATTTGCCGCTGCCATAATGCCTTCATGTTGCAGTAATAAGGTAGAGCATTGTTGTGGCGCTGTCAAGAGCTTATGAGGATTCCAAGTTACCGAATCCGCCCTGAAAATAAAAAAATATACAATACAATAAGTTTATCAGGTGATTTATACATTACATGATGACCAATACATTATATGATATTTTTGTAATAATAACTTTTCAACTGAATAGTACTGGAGTTTCATTCCAACATCAAACCGTTATTTTAACACCTCGATCATCTTCCGCTTGAAGATGATCACTTGGTAATCGAAACACGTGTCGAGGTATTAAAATAATGGTTTGGTGGTGGGAAAAAACTCCAGTAATACTCATTAGTACTCCAAAGGTCTGACCCCTCTGGACCTTTACGTTAAGGAGGTTGCGTTAATGGCCATGTTACGATTGCATACGGCTGGTGTAAACCTCGAAGTAGGAATGGGTCAATTCAGGCTGAGCCTATGGTGAGAAGCGCTTACTGCGCAACCTCTGCTGCAGGCAATCAGGGATGCAGTTGAACCCAGGTTTGTGTTTAATAAACCCTACAAAATACAAATGAAACAGAACACAGAGTCAGATGCTACAAATGCAAAACGCATATATAGAGACGGCTCAAAAACCAAAGAAGGCTCAGGATGTGGAGTGTACTTCAGATCACTAAGCCTAAGGATTAGGTGGAGAATGGGAAAAATACCAGCGTGGTTCAAACAGAACTGGCTGGTATCTCAATGGCCACAAAAGAAATAACCAGGAAAGGAATTTCTGGCGGAAACGTAACAACCTGCACTGATAGCGGACAAGCCCTATTAGCCTTGAACATACAACGTGTTACTTCAGGGCTAGTACTAGAGTGATCGGCGAGTCTTGGCCTACACCTGCGGATATACAGAAGATGTATCCCAGAGACCTGTCCACCTTGCTGGAAAGGACAAGATGGACGATGACCTAGGAGGACAACTCCTTGGAAGGAAGTACAATGGGTCATATGTGGCCTAAGTGCTGTGGGCCTACACTCACCCTCCCTGCTCTACAGATACAGATACATAGATACCAAAGGTTCCAAACAGTGCATCACAAGCTTCATTACTATTTACATTATTGATATTATCTATTAAATTTCAAAATTCCCTCTCAGAAATAATCAAAAGTGGTCCGTAAACCAATGATAACTTGAGCATGCATATTGAAAATAACAAGGACAAGGTCAGATATATCTGGAGTGTATAAATTGTCCTTCTGGAGCGTATGGAAATTGATAAGCACAAAAATTTCCAATATCTGATGAAGAATCAAATTAAGTTTAATAGTTTCCGTTTGTCTATATGTTCTTATGAAATAATTATGCTTTGTCGCCATAGAATGATTAAGTAATATTTATTGATTCATATACTTGTTTTTCACATAATTTCCACTAGTGAAAAATTATTTTACCTGTTACCTGGCTTTCACTAGTTGATGAAATGATTGTATCCGCTTTTTTCAGGTAATTAAAACTAGATTGGAATTAATTATCTGATCGGGTCATAGATCAAAATAATGTTTTTAGAATAGAAAATGTTTCAGTCCAAAAGAAGGTAATGAAATCCTGCTTGAGAAAGCTATTATATAGCAAAACACGTGTCACAGTTTTGTAAACCTTCTATAGTAAAAATCGAATAAATCTTATTGGTTTTCTATACTAATTTCTATACTAATCTTTGGGGAATAATGTACGAATTGATCCTCATAATTATGTACAATAAAACATCAACTTTGATGTCATAAAAAATATGTACAGTACTTTTAGTTTCATGATGAATATTTCATTTCCATTGCTCCATACACAGGGTGTTTCGAATTCGAACCTCATCATTGGGATCTCGGAAACTATGAGAGATACGAAGATGGTTAAATTGGGGCAAAGTTACGCATTTACTTGACTAACAATATGCCGTTGAGAAACTTCTGAAATTTTGAGTATATCCGGAAATATCAGGAAAAAACAGAAATTTCGGAAAACGATTTTTATTTTTCCGGGCTTTATTTTTCGAAAGATTCGAAAATGAATTACACTTCTACATTGCCACTTTTTTCCTGCTACATGATAGTGTTTTCAGATTTGCTATCCGACGTTTCGTCTTCCGATCATCATCATCAACTTCATTTTTTCCAAGGTAGCTACATTGGATTCTTTCTGTTTTCAATAGAACCAGATTTTACCTTTTCAATGATGTATCATAAGTCAACATTCTTTTTCGAAAAATTGGAAATATTGAAAAAAATCAATTCTTATCATAATAGGCTTTGACATTGATGTTTCTTAATTTAACTTTCAATTTTTTACACTCAATAACATTTTGTTATTGTACAAGTCATTGAATTTTTGGCAAAAAATAGCTTTCACGAATGAAGAAAAAAGAGATATGATACAAATTTATTACATATGTGATAGAAACAGTGTTGGGATATCAGAAATGTATTTAAACTTGTATCCCGAAAGACGACAATCACATCAAACCATGTATAGTCTTCAGCTACTTAGCTTTCAAGGCACAATTTGTTTCAGTCATAGCGAACCTCTCTATTATTTCATGATATCGATGTACCTCCTGCTTATTTCATTGTCTGTTTCATTGATGATGTGAAACAGCTTCTTGGTCAATATCGGTAACTAGCAATCAAGGTTTCTGGTAAATTGCAAAAATGTTCAAAATGAATAATTCATATAATTGCAATATAATTGAAGGTTTTCAATTATCGAGGATTCAAGTAATTAAAGGATAGATCAGTTCACTGAAGAAAGTCAAGGATCTCATTGAAACATGAAGATTTTATCGTTAACTGTAAAGTATCAGTTTGTTTCAAGAATTGGCAATATTGTTTAAGAAGTAAGGAATTTTTATCGAATTATGAATTTGCATCTTGATGAAAGATAGAAGGGGTTAGTATAAGAATTTCAAATACTTTGGGACAGAACTGAATGATTTTCATTAAAAACGATGAAAATTATAATGATTTCTTTTTCACATATAGTCAGTGGGCATATTTGAAGACTGGCCATATGAATCAAATCATTTGATTGAACAAATTATTCAGGCCAGTTTCAACTCCCTACACTGTAGGTTAATGAACTAACACCTATCAGAAAACAACTACTCCCCTGGCTAATACCACGAAGGGCGTTGAATTATATCGGACAGCT
>WOGO01002721.1:0-15382 GCA_015342085.1 Leptinotarsa defecta | reverse complement strand
TATATATAGGGTATATAACCTACATATAAGGTATATGTTGCATATACAGGGTATATAACCTATATATAAAAAGTATATATGTAAATATATAGGTTTACCCAATATGTGTGTATTTGTGTGTAATTGGCAGAAAAACTTACCATCCTACATTGTTGGCTCTAGCATTGGACATGTAAGTCCAGAAGGTATAAACATCGGTCTTGTCAGGATACAAATTTCTAAAGGTATCAACGTATCCGTTTCCTAAAAATTCCGTCATTCCTTCTCTCTCTTCTGGAGTGAAGCCAGCATTTTTTGTATTATTTTGTGGCCTGGCCAGATCAATCTCATTGTGAGCAACGTTCATGTCTCCGCAGATTATGACGGGCTTCTTTGAATCTAATTTTTTTATGTAATTTTTGAAAGCTTCGTTCCATTCTAGTCGCTTGGGGAGGGTAACCAGCTTACGACCTGTTAAAATCAAAATATTAAAATATCTTGCAACAAAATTCTATATGCAAAAATTTTTTTTCAATGCGCACACAATTACTTTTGACAAAATGTAAAATTCATAGACAGATAAGGTAGATGGAAGATAGTGTTGCAAGAAAATCGTGAAAAACCATGAAATATTCAAACAATTAATCTATTATTCATAAATTTAATGCATTGAAAATATTAACTGTCTACTCCTGAACATTACAAGTGACCCCTTTTGTTGCTACTCGACAAAAACTATTTTCAAATTGAATCAAAAAGTTTTTAATGTTTGAAGAATTGTAATTATCACTCACAAAGAGTGTTCAGTAAGGTTCATTGTAGTAGATATTTGAGAAGGTGGATTTTTTAATGTATTTTGTTGGAAAACCTCTATTCAACAGTCGAGGAAAATGTATTTAGATGAGAAAGAACCAACTGTCATATTGAAAATACCTCTCTATTTATTTCTAGACTAAACACCAATATTTCAGCAATTTTATATGCATGTTGTTTTTAGGTTAGCGTTACTTTTATTAGTCATACTAGAGTTTTTACGGTCATTAACCTATTTATTTATATGCTTGGTTTTATATACACCATTTCAAGAATCATGTGCTGAAATGACTTTGAATTTTTTTTGTAGAACAAGTCAATCCTGAAATGAATAAATATATAAAAATACAACTACATGACTTTTATGTTTGAATTCACATTGAAATGAAGCTGTATTGTAGAGATTACAGCAGAAAGATATATCAGAATCCGCAAGAGATACAAATACGATTAAATTAAGAAAAAATTACCAATGAGAAGCTTGTTGAAGTCAAATTTTAGAATTTAAAAAATCCCTATTATATGTGATACACCATTGAAGTTGTGGCAAAAATAGATAACTAAGAGGTCTGTTCAAAAAATAAGGACTTTCATTGTCTGATACGATGTGAAATGATTTGAAATCCGTGAAAGAATCAAAAAAATTAAAATGAATAGCTGAAAATGACAATTATATGGGTATACAGTTAGGTTAGGGTACAAAATAAATTAAACACAAAATTTCTCAGTGTATTCAACGGTGCATTTAAACAGATTCATTGATAATAGGCTGAAATTTGATGAACACCTTGAACAACTCAAGAATAAGATCTCCTCCGGATGTTATGCAGTTAGAGTGGTTTCAAATGAGTTGGGTTTTCATGTCGCAAAGATCGTTTACCATGCACTTATTGAATCTCGACTACATTATGGAATACCTTTTTGGGGAGCATGCAACTCATTCCTTCTCTCTTCTGTATTGATATTACAGAAGAGGGTACTAAGATGTCTCTGTAAAGTAAAACCCAAAAAATCGTGCAGGATCTTGTTCACTGCCAATAAAATTTCAACAGTCTTCGCACTTTTTATCCTAGAGACGGTTTGCCTTATTTATAAACATAAATCTAAGTTCAACTTTGCTTCTACTCCTCATGGTACTAGTAATAGCAATTATTATTACGTAAGACTTCCCACCCCAACTACGATAAAAACCAAATCCCAGCTCAAGGGCATAGCAAAAAGTGCATATCAGAACTGTTTCTAGAATTGAACTTATATATCTGAGTGGTACTACTTTGAAAGAGACAAAATAAACATTCGAGAAAAATGAAAATCCACTTTATTTTTTCAACTGGCCTCATATGATAATTTCTTACCTGCATTTGGTACATACACACAAATAAGATAAAATTCTTTGAATTCTGCAGTTATACACCGCCCGTCCTCATCTAATTCTGGTACATCAATTCCATAAGCCACACTTATGGGTTCCTTGATGGTTAATATTCCCACTCCTGCATAACCATCCTTTTCACTTGGACACCAATACTGTTTATAAAGTTTGAGTTCCTTAATTTCGTCCGGTAATTTTTCTTCGCTGCACCTTGTTTCCTGGATACACAGAATGTCTGGCTTTTCATATTCTAGGAATTTCAAACAGTCTTTTTTCACCCAGCTCTTTAATCCCCCAATATTCCAACAGCTGATGATCAAATTGTGGGACATTCCCTCGGCATTTCGCTTCGAACAAGTGAAATCAATAGAATCCCAGTCAGTGGTGGTCTTATTGAGAGGAACCTTCTCTTCTTTCTCAGCCTTTTTATCAACTTTTGTAACCTTTTTTTTAATAGCGGTTGTCTTTGCCATTTTAGCAGAACTTGTAGGCTTTTCTACCTTTTCTTCTTCTTTCTCTTTTGTTGCCTTCTTTCTCCCTTTCAATTTTGGTTCTTCATCAAGAGGCTCTGGATCTATAAATAATGAGAATTCAGTAATTATGAATTTTGACAATTTTTTTATATCAATAATGTTCGTTAACTGTGATAAAAAGAGTGGCACAAAGGAAAAATATAAATAAGAGTCAAATTCACGCCATATATAGAGACAACAAGAAGCAGTTAGAAAAATATTTTAGGATAAATTACATATTGGAATTACTAATAACAAAAAAGTTTGAAACCGGTGTTTAAAAGTACCATAAAATAAGTTATTTGAATATATTTTTCCAAGAGATTTACCAGGGAAATTAGTAAGGTTTTTAGATCTGATTTTCCTTGAGAGATGAATGAAGAGAGTTACTATAACTAACAAATTTGTATTATTTACCTGCTTTCTTCTTACGAGTTGCTCTTTTTTTCTCTTGTTCAGTTCCGTTAGCATCTAATTCCTCCTCCTTTTTCTTTCCTCTTGCGGATCTTGAGGATTTCTTGGTCTCCGTAGTATTCTCTTCTTCTTCATTGTCTGCTTTAGCTGGGACCGTTTTTCCTCTAGCAGACTTTTTTGGTTCCTCCTGTGTTGATTCTTTTACTGCAGCTAAGAATAACAAGATATTTCTCATAGTAGTAAATAAATGCAGAAAAAGGATGCAGAAATCGTAATGTTAAAAAAAAAATGTTTTTTTGATCTAGCGGAATTTTCAATTCTAATGTCTTCTCTGTGATATCTCTGTATTAGTTTTATTTTCAGATCTCTTTCAAATTTCTAATCTTAATTTTTTCTACTTTAATAACAATACCAAATGTGGGACAAGAATGAAAAATTGGCGAAATAGAAAGAAAATTTTCAATTCACATTCAAATGGGGTTTTACAGTTGGTGGAAGGGGTTTTTCCAATTGCCAGGAAGTCTGATTTGCTTTGGAAAAATTAGGAATTCTAGATGTTTTTCTTTAATCCCCCAATATTCCAACAGCTGATGATCAAATTGTGGGACATTCCCTCAGCATTTCGCTTCGAACAAGTGAAATCAATAGAATTCCAGTCGGTGGTGGTCTTATTGAGAGGAACCTTCTCTTCTTTCTCAGCCTTTTTATCAACTTTTGTAACCTTTTTTTTAATAGCGGTTGTCTTTGCCATTTTAGCAGAACTTGTAGACTTTTCTACCTTTTCTTCTTCTTTTTCTTATAATTATCATAATTTCTTCTGAAATTATGATAATTTTCTATTGTGATATTTATCGGGGCTTCTGGGATAAAGCCAGACCAGTTTAACCTTTGTATAAAAATATTTATTTACGATCATACATTCAATAAAATAAATAAAAAATGATTAAGTAAATAAACCAGTTAATTTAAACACTTTGTATTAGTTTGAAAATGTTCATATAGGACCAAACTGCAGTAACGATAGTTATAAATAAATGTGGTAAAAACATAGAAAGTTTCATTTCTCCTTTTTCATGAAGTCCTTCTTCCTCATTTCATGAGTATTTTTGGAATATCTTGTTGAATATTTGGAAAAATCTGCAATTCTTATAATTTGGATGTTATGGTCCTTTTTTTTTGTTACTTGAAAAATGAGAAATATTTATAACATATGCCATACATATAACAATGACCAATATCAGTTAATTAGTCATTGTCTGTGCCTTCAGTCGATAGAATTTTAAATTTAAAAAGAGCTTTTCAATCTCATAAATTCATACATAAGATTTCTTGTTTATCAGATTATTATAATTGAATTTCTGGATTTCAAAACATTTTAAAATTGAAAAATTTGCCTGTTTACAATGTAAGCACATTGTTTTCTGGAAAATAATATTGAAATGTTCAACGTTTTTTAGTGAAAAAGAAATCAGTACATTTTAGGCAAATGAAATCACATATTCAAAATTACCTTTGGTTTTAGTAGTACCTCCTTTACGGCTCTTTTTTACCACAACTTCTTCAGGCACAGAAAGAGCATCTTCCTCTACTACATCTGAAATAAGTTAGTTTTAAAGCTAGTAGTTTTGAAATCATAAGATTATATTTACCTTTCGTTTTGGCGGCGCCTCTGCGGCTCTTCTTTTCCACTACTTCAGGCACAGAAGGAACAACTTCCTCTACCACATCTGAAATGAGTTTATTTTAAAGCTAGTATTGGAATAATAAGATTGTACTTACCTTTGGTTTTCGTGGAGCCTTTGGGGCTCTTTTTTTTCACTACTTCTTCAGGTTCAGCAGAAGCAACTTCCTCTACCACATCTGAAACTCTTATAACTGACAAAAGAATAGAACCACAATAATGATATATCTACCTTTCTTTGCAGCTCCTCTTTTATTACGAGGCTTCTTGTCCACAAAATCTTCTGGAACCTCTGGCTCAATATCCTGAACTACAAACACTTAAATCAATTGAGAATTGTGAAAACTGAAAATTTATTCCATTCCATTGGTAACAAAAAAAAATAAACTTGAGAAAATAATGGAATGGGGCTAGGTCTGGGAATTAAGCCCAGAAACCAAAAGATGAATAGAATTCCATAGAAATTAGACATGAAAAGATTTTGAAGAAGTTCAAAAAATCTAGGAATCAAAAACATAGCATAGTAAAACGAAAAGAGAAAATTTATTCTTACCTGGCCATAAATGCTAATAATGAAAAATGTTTGTTAGAAAATCATTAGACGGACAATAGGATTCAAAAATAATCATTATCATTGATTATGAATATTACTGGAATTTTTTCCCAACACCAAATCATTATTTTTAACACCTCGACACGTGTTTTGATCACCAAGTGATCATCTTCAAAGAGGAAGATTAAAACAGTTTTAATCTTCCTCTTTGAAGATGATCACTTGGTGATCGAAACATATGTCGAGGTGTTAAAAATAACGATTTGGTGTTGGAATAAAACTCCAGTAATATTCATTAAAACTCAAACTTACAATGGCAATGGGGTTATTAAACAGCTCTGTTTTAATTCTTTTCATCTTTACTGTCCATTGAGAATTCAAGAAGCATATTTATGAATTTGGCTGTATCTTCAAGATACTTGATATTCACCCATATCAAAATAGTAAAATTGTGACCTTTTGGATATATTTCAGATTAGTTATCAGGTATTTACAGTATACCCAGAGTTCAATGAACCCCAAACCTTTTATCCTTCAGGTAATTTGTTAGAATTCAAAAACGCAAATACTGCACCGTTGACGAAATTTCAAGACAACGCCTTGCTAATATTTCTCTTTGAAATCAACAAAAACTCAATATTAGTTTAGATTCACGATATTAAAATTCAACATATTACTCATTACTATGAAACAAAAATAAGCACACCCTTGCACATCACAAAGAATTAGATTCAGAAATATTTAATAATAGAAAGTTATTTTTACAGTTTTACAATCACTAAGAAATCTTGCTTTCAGGTCATTATTAAAATAGACTCTAAATGAAATTTACATTTCCAGGAAACGGAGCACTATCCATCGTATTATCCATGGCTGCTACTTCGAATGTCGCTTCAGCACATGCACATCATAAAAAACAACTGATTTTTTTTATGAAAGTTCCGGAAAATACTCTAGAAAACAACCAAAAACGCTTTTCAACACAATCTCACCGTCATCATCGCCTTGTATTTTTGACAATCTTTTTGACAGAAGTTGAGGTTATTCGGTAAACGCCAGCGGGAAATTTGAATTTAGGGCGGATGACACGTAGGCACGAATATAGGGTGATCTAAAGAACTACAGTTGACAATTTTTTGGGAAATTTAGACTTGTTACGAGATCCTATAAAGAGCAGGTTGTAAGTGTAACGTAAAACATGGAGAAAATATTTGTTGTGCCGTTTTCTGCAGAAGCTAAAGTTGCATTTCTTAGAGAAAAAGAGTTGAATAGTCGCAATATCTCGTTTTTTTTTAATGATAAAAATTGAATATACTGGATGTTGAGAAAACAGGCTCTTGAAAGCAAGACTTCCAAAATTTTACCAATTACTGGGAAAGAACTAAAAACTGGGATTACTCGATCATTAAGATAATCAATATTTAGAACAAAATTTGAAATATAATTTTTTTCCACTATGTACCCAATAGGATTTGGAAATTGTCTGTCAAAAAAACAACTACTTCCTTGCTATTTACCCGACAGATATTGTGTTGTGTTTACGTTATCTGCTTTATTTATTATACTTTATTGTTTTGATTGAATATTGAGTACACCATTTTTGCATTTTTGTAAATTATTTACCTCAAAGTGAAGAATTCAACTCCAAGACAACTGTCCGTGACATTTGATTTTATAGTGATAAGAACAAAAGTTGAAATAAGAAACATGTTAACTGGATAAATATGATAGAATTAAGTTCCAAGACTTTGAATGAGACAGAATTCTAGTTTTACAAATAGAATATTATATCATGAAGGCACATTTTAGCCCTAAATTATCCCATTTTTAATATTTTGATAAAGGGTTGACAATATACGTGGCAGTGAATATACGAAGTAATATGTAGAGATCTTCAATCGCATTTGTTACAAATGTTTTTTGAGTTTATTAGGATAAAAGAGAAATTCTGTCTGTATTGAGATATATTGACTGAACTTTTGTACAGTGACGAATGTGTTCTATGACATGGACTATGAAAAATTTCAAACATTTTTAGAAAATAATTCAATTGAAAGCCCTTTTAATTTTGAGGGATATAGTAAGTACCAGGCTAAGACAGAAAAAAGTCAAATGCAGTCATTTTTATAAACAATTTTGCTAGTAATTTGACAGTTCTTTGACATTTTTAGCACTTTTCAAGACTGTTGTTACTCTGTTATACCAAATCAGTAAAATTTCTGATGAATCGAATTATTGTGAAAACTTTACTTTTTTCTGACCAATGCCTTGAAGTACGGGTAAGTACCGCCATAAGTTGCATTAAGTTTTGCCGATAAAAATTGTTTACTTACTACTTTCAAAGTTGACGGAGTTTCTGATTTGGGTTCTTCTGGTTTTTTCACCGCAAGGCTCACCTGAAACACAGCAAAACACATGCCACACCCAAAAAGACGAGAATAGAATCATTCATGCTGCGTCTAAAATTTACTCTCAAACATGCACTACAAAACATTTTGCGGATATAAATTGTGGATGTGTTCAAAAAGGTATGCGGTTCCTAAACTACTACGTAGTTATCAAAATCAAGTCAAATCCGTTTTCTGTATATTTCAAGAATAAATATTATGCCATGAGATCCAAACAGTTTCAGATTTAATTTATAAAGAACTAGTTGACCCAGCGAACTTCATACCGTACATGGATGGATTGGTATGAAATACTGGTTGTAAAAGACACGGAACTGTCACCTCTACAGAGACCTTTCATGAAATTAACAATATAGATATGAGCACACAATGACTTGTATTAGGCTGTTTCAATCAATAGTTTTGACCGTTTTAATGTCATGTGTTTTGTAGCTCCATATCTCAATCCTTCATCTAGAGTACCTGAGGGGTCGAATCTCGGACCACTTCTGTTCTTATTATTTATCAATGACCTCAGTAATTATGTCGATTGTAATAAGTTTTTTTTTTGCAAATGATTTAAAAATATATTTACCTTTACACAACCATGTTGAGACAAAATTTCGATGTTGAACTATAATGTACGTTCTAACTTTACTTTTTTGTAGGTGTTTTTATAATTACATTTTATATTTCTATACTTACATTTGTATATATTTTTCACAAGCTTTTTCCACAAGATTTATTCTTAATGACAATAAAGTATATTTTTATTCAGTTAACTAGTTTAGTGATCCAATAATTTTTCTGAAAAAGGGGGTTGGTTGGGTATATTATTATTATTATTATTATACAGATTTGGTGTGACTATACTCAATGCATCCAAATGTAGAGTAGTGTCTTATAGTAGAAAAATGTCAGTCATCAAGTACAATTATCGAGTAGATATCATTTCACTGTCACGGAGTAACTCAATTGAAGATCTTGGTGTATATTTTGATCAGAATTTGTCTTTTTCCAACCACATTAGATCGAAAGTAAGTGAATCATTGAGAGTTTATGGCTTTATAGTTCGCAATTGTAGATCTTTTTCAAACATATCTGCTCTAATTACTCTTCATGTAGCCTACGTAAGGTCAAAATCAGAATATGACTGTTCTATGGCCTCTAATGTACAATTTCTATAATACATTTATTGAAAAAGTTCATCGTCGTTTCCTGAAGTTTATTTACTTCAAATCTTATGGTATCAATCCTAATAGAGGTATTCCATACGAATCTCTTCCTATAACATTCAATATTGAAAGTCTTGAGTTACGCAGAAAACTTGCTGGAATAATTTTTCTGTATAAATTACTTGCACAACAATGTGTATGCTATGAAGGTGTGTGCCTTATTTTAGAACTAGAAGTACAAAAACTTTTTACAGCCGACTGGCCAGAAACAATTTGTACCTAAAGTCACCTATCTTTAGCATTTGCAATAATTTCCGTGATATTTTGATTCCCTAGAATCTAGGGCCTAGAATATATTGTTGACACTGCATCTCAGTATTTCATGGAGAATTCTTAGTTTTCTGGTATAGTTTTTCTTTATTTCATTTTTTTATATTATAATTTTGTTATTAATTTTCTCAAATTGTAACTTTGTAATTATAACGATCTATATTACTTTTTTAACATACTTAGTTAACTCTGTAAATGGTTTTTAACTGTTGGGTAATAAAGACTATTATTATTATTATTAATGAATATTTATTATGTGTCGTGGTATATACCGATCGACACACCTCTTTTCAGCTCATTACTATATTGTTGTAAATCATGCCCTAAAGAAAATAACGTCGGCCGCCACTGGTAGTCATAAACCAATTGTGACGTAGCTAAGAGTGCGCGAATGTTCGATTTCGCTCCCATTCTACATGCAGCGAGAATAATGCTACCGAGTCAGTCAAGTGGAAGTTACAGTTCGGTACGCGGAGCGATCTAGTTGGCGGTAGACATTCGCATAATAGTTGAAGTTTTAGTTGAAGCGTTTATTGTATTTAAAGTGAAATAAAGTTAAGTTTGATTATTGTTCAGTGTAGTCAATTATTGGTAAACCTATGGGGAAAACGTAACAATATGATCACGTCGAGCGATTTCGACTTTTCTTTGCGAATTCAAATTGAACTAAAGCGCTGTCGAAACAGACCGAAAACTTTACCAGTCATTTGGCAATGATAATGTGGAACTCTTCGACGTTGATTTGCGAAATTTTAGCCTCGAAGACGAGCCCCGAAGTGGTAGACCTACAGAAATCTAGGACGAGGATTTGAGGACTGTGGTAGATACTGACCCATCACAAACGGTGCATGGGATGGTAAAGAACTGGGAGTCGACTCCGATGCGGTTTTTGATGGTTTAAAACGTACTGGAAAGGTAAAACAGTTCGAGAATTGGGTGCCACACGAATTGAACCATCGATAGAAATTGTCACATCAAAGTCTTTTTTCTTTCAGATCGGATAATAATAATAATAATAAATATGCATTTTTCTTTTTGACAAAGTTATAAAATTTGAACAGAAATCGTCAAAAAAAGAGACAAATATATCGAGACAAAGCGTAGATACTAAGCCTTAACTTCCGTCTGTTCATTAGTATGTTACATTACTGTTACTATTCTATTATAATCTATTCTTTAAGGCATTTCCATTTCACGTCACAATAGGTTGTTTTCCTTACAAATGAGCGTTATTATACTCATAAATTTCATATTGCCTGTTCACTTCCTCTCACTTTTTGATTTTATTAATTTTTATTTTTTCATAAATTTCCAATCCAACTCTTTTTTAGACAACGAAAGTCCAAACCTCTAAAATTCAAGAACCGTTGTATCTCTATTCACTTTCGGAATTCATTATGAAATTTCACAATCTGAAGCTGCTTGTATCTTTAAAATAGTTAAAAAAAAAGTGAGATTAGTAACAGTTTCAAACTGTCAGGATCAGCACCAAACCAAGGGCACATCCATTAAATGCGAAGATTAACATACAACACATAATTTATTCCATGAATGTACACTGGTCATCAAAAACTCAATTTCGATTATAACGAAAGCTCTTTTCGCCGAATCACTGAAAGGTCCATTCAAAGGACCAAAGAAACGCTAAAAAAACATCTAAGCTACTGGACACCTACCTTTGGCGGGCTTAAAATTTTCGTGAAGAAGTAGATCTCATCTTCGGTGACAGTCGGAGGGTGCGAATATTTCTTGAGGCCATCTGCGGGAAGTTTCTTGACTTGTCGATTGATTTCGTCATACATCGACGTACAAATGAGCACGTCCGACTCGGGAATTTCAGTCAATCGGTCTATAAGGAAACATCACACTGCTATACTTACCATCGGGATACAACGCATTCTTTAGTATTCATCATTGTATTAAATGCATCAATAAAAAATGAGTGAAACCCTTATAGTCTGGTTGTGTAAAAGTTTTTGTGAGAGCTTCAAGATACCATTAAAAAGACAGGAAAATTAAAAACTCTGTTAATGGTACAATTGATTATTTTGTTTTTGAGTTCAAAATTAATCACTGTTGTTTAAGCGAGGCTGTTAAAGCCAAAAATTGTATTTTATACTGGAACCTAAGCAGAGTTACTACTCTAAGCTATTCCACCAACATTTTAAGAAAACTGATTCTTCACATGTTCAACTATCACTAACAGATTATAGACGGACTTTCACGGCCAGAGATAACAGTCTCAAAGCTATTTTCCGGGTTTTTATGTCTGAAGTTTCATCTACGACTGGGACAGAACATTATCTAACACAATAAAGTGTTGGTTTGTGTCTCCAGGTTCATTCCGTTGGTGGTGGGCGTGGTTCCGTTCCTATTGGTTGAATTAAATGGCGATATTAAACCAATAAAGTGCAGGTAGTCAGATTTTATCAATGTTAATTCCTTCTTTCTTTCCGTTGAAATTATTTCTGTATCCCCTGAATTTTTATTTCCTCCCATTATTGGATATCTGCAATGCAATGAGCCTATGACTAGACTTCAAAGAACTGCTAATATTTATCAGGGTTATATTCATCTGTTTGCTTCATATCCATCTTTGTTCAAAAGGAATACTAAGAAAATAAACATTGTAAGCTTGTACAATTAGTGGATACCCTCTGTAACAATTTACTGCACGACAAGACTACAGATTAGATTTTAGTAGATTCAAGTAGATGTAAGTAGAGTTTGCTATCCTAATTTTATGTATTACTGTTATTGGTATATCCGTAAGTAAATAAATAAATAAAGAGCATGTTCCAAATGTCGATATGCTCAAGGCGACATTCTCTTGTTTTCGGAGAGCTGGGTATTTATACTTTGTTCTGTTACTTGTAAAGTATTTTGAAGCTCTCCTCAAATTATTTTTTGTTGATGAGTTATTTTCTTAGGGTTTATATGCCTGACCTACCACATTTACTGACTGCACCAAAATGGCCAATAAATTATAACTTTTAATCATATGCTAGGGTCTAGCAGCTATAGCTTTTACTAAAAATGGCTATTATTTTCAATTGATTCTTTAAGTATGATAATTCATCTTAAGCAGAAAAGACTCCTATAATTGAAAAACTCAAGAATTTTAATAAAAGCGTGTAAAAGAAGAACATACTAACTACTGAATGCAATTATTTAGATTATGCATTCACATATTTTCAGTTCGAAACATATTGTATCAATAAATATCAATAATATTTCTAATTATTCAACAGAAACCTCATGTCCCAAACCCAGAACTATAAAATACTTATGAGACAGGAAAAAAGCATCACAGGTTCATATTTAAATACTTATTCCTCTAACAAATAAGTCAAAATATGACTACAAAAATATTGATATGTATGTATAACCTTTTTACTTTACACATGAGTACACAAATTATATTGAATTCATTGAACAATCCCTTACAATCACGTAACGGTAGACAAGATATAAATTTTTATTGCAAAATAGTAACTTTCATTCAAATTTTATTTATAACATATTTCTTCACAATTATGCTCTCGATGATTAAACATTTTCTCCAAGTTGTATATTTGCATAAAAAATTTAACAATTTTCAAAATTGAATCTATTCTTTGAAGACTGCTGTAAAAATTGAAAAAATCAATTTCACATTTCTTCAAGAACAAAGATGTTGAAAAATAAAAAAAATTGTATCGAATACTTTAACTTTTTGAAATTTTCCATTCTTATTGTTTAAAAAATTATTATAAACGAATGCATTGCTTATGAGATAACTGATCAACCCGCCACTCCAAAATACTCACATGTGATGAAATCGTTCACTTCCAGTACCGAACACTTCCCTATAATACTGACTATTGGATTGGCGTCCTCCAAACTCGACAGGAACACCTCCTGCTTGTAAAACAACCTGTTCGGTGAATGAGGAATTTCCGAAGGCGTTATGAACCACGGCCCGCGGAAGTAACATTTGCCACTGCGAAAAAAAATCAATTCAAAAACGTAAGTGGACAGAGAAATGAAGTTGAAAAAACTCACTCCTTGGTCTCCCAAATACTGTCGATTTGTGCTATAATTTGTTTACCACCCTCCGCTACTACATATACATAATCACCCGTTTTAACCACCCCGGAACATATCGTGTTGAACTGTTCGTAGTACGTGTTTCCATCGTCTATGTCCATACTGTGAAAAGCCACAACATTCTACAAAAAAAAAAGCAAAATTTTTATGTTGTTATTATAAACCATACAATAAACTCACTGGTTTATCTCTCTCCTCTAATTTTTCTAAATCTTCCAACTCTTGGAGTTCATCTTTATGTTTCTCAACGCGTTCACGGAACACAGACATAACCCTCTTCGGTTGAAGAGGTATTTCCCTTGGAACCAACTTTAACGTTGGATTCTCGGGATATATTTTAATTTTTTTAAAGCTTCTTAACCTAGTACTATAACGGGATTCACAGACATAAATATCTTTCTCTTCATAACCTGAAATATAAAACATAAAAGTCAGAGATAAACCACTTACGATTTGAACGTTTTGAACTGTTTCAACCCAGCTTTTTACAAATGCCAAATCCCACATCTATTATTCATATCCATATAATGAACTATCTATTCAAATGAAAGAGGTGAAAAGTATTATTGAATAAACAAAACTGAAAGTTTTTTATACTTTACAACTTACAAATCGTTACGCTCCTTTACAGGAATGAAACACCTAATAACAAAATTTCTAGATGTATTATGATGCACTGTTGAGAGAAATGGGGTACTGTGGAATAACAGGAATAGCACTGAAACTGATTTCCTATCTGATATCAAGTATTGAAGATCAGAGAAGTACTCTCCAATAAATAAAAAGAGGAGTTCCTCAGGGATCAATACTGGGCCCTCTTCTCTTTATAATTTAGCTAAATGATCTACCAAATATTTTCACCTCAAATGTAAAGACAATTATATATGCGGATGACACAATTGGCATCAGTATCGGTGAAGAGGAGTGTTTGCGATCCTTTACAAAGTTATGGAACAAGCAAAAACCTGGTTCTTGGTGAACAAACTCGTACTTTATGAAAGAAAAACAAAATTTCTGATTTTTCAAACTAGAATATCATACTGTATACAAAACAATCTAGACCTGCCTGTTTGGAGTTCGGTGGCTCAGATTCACCCTCATGGATTATTTGTCATTCAAAAGAAAGCTACGAAATCTATTGTAGGAGCAATTTTTGAAGACTCCTGTATGCCAATCTTCAAAATAATGTCCCTTTACACTCTTATATTTTTTTATTTTTCAAAATTTCTTTTTGAAGTGAATTAGTAATAATTTGTGTTCTATTTGATACTTTTAAATATAGGATAAAGAAAATAATTAGAAAGTTATTTTCTTTATCCTATATTTCAAATGAATGTCTACGAAATAAATAGGTCATCAATCAAACATGGTCAACTTTTCCTAGTATGACCACTGGGAAAATGATTTATTGTTGTTCTTTCAGCTTGGGTACACCAGTTATATTTCTTACTTCATTTTCTTTACATGGACTTCAGTAAAGCATTTGATCTTGTAGATCACAAACCTCTCCTAACAAAGCTTGAAATGTATGGAATCAGGGGAATAACCCACAAATGGTTTGAAAGTTACTTAGAGGGTAGATACTAGTATGTAGAAGTTAGCAGAAATAAATCAGAGTCCAGAAATTGTTGCCTCGGGGTTCCTCAGGGTTCTATATTAGGTCCACTCTTATATATAATATATGAAAATGACTTTTTTATAGTGATCAATTCGTTATCATCTTTATTTTCAGGAAAATATTAAAGCCACAGTTAATAAAGCATCTAATGAAATAAAAAGAACCCAAAAGTGGTTCTCAGACAATGGCCTCTTTGTTAAATGAAAGAAAAACTGTGCTTTTACGTTTTAATCATTCAAGAACCACTCCAGATCACAGTTCACTAGTAATGTCAATTAATGGAACAATTCAACAACAAGAGACAAACTTTTTGGGTTTGAAGATAACAGAAAATCTCAAATGGAACAAGCATATTGATACGATTTGTAAAAAGATATCCTCAATTTCTTATTGTATTCAACATCTACGCTGGAATGTAAATAGATCACTCTTACTAATGTACTACCATGCATACTTTCA
>WOGO01002720.1:349-15382 GCA_015342085.1 Leptinotarsa defecta | reverse complement strand
TCATGCAAAGAAGTAACTTTCAGACATAAACTGAAAGAAAGTCCTCCTGAAACAGCTACTTTCATATAAACATTGAATTACACGAAAGAAAATTTTTTTTCGAAACAAATACTTCTATATGAACCCTGAATTATACACAAGATACTTTTCTCTACTCAGTTTGTATTTCGAACATTTGTTGTGGAATAAAAATCAGATATCATTTGAAAGAAAGTATTTGTTTCGAAAGAATTTTTTTCTCTCGTGTAATTCAATGTTTATATGAAAGTAGCTGTTTCAGGAGGACTTTTTTTTAGTTTGTGCCTGAAAGTTACTTCTTTGCAGGATTTACACATCCATGTATAGAGTTACTTATTTTCAAATTGATTACTTCCTTCCTTTCTTTGGAAGATTCCCTCATCCCCTTTTTTTTGTATCAAAATGGAGTAGTAGAAAGCCAAAAACTTTCTTTCCCACATATATAGTCTACGTAAAATAAAGTAAAAACTGGAACAAAGGTGAAATAAAAGGTCTAATGGGAAAAAATGGAAAATTATTAGTTACGAAGAAAATATACATGCTAGTAGAAGCACTAACAGGAAATGATGAAGGAACAATTTGAGGACGATGAGAAAAAAATATTACTTTAAAGAGCGGTTAAAGTTAAAGTAGAAGTCATTTCTGGATGAATCAGTGAATATATCGAATGGTTTGAATTGTTTTGAATGAACTGCTTCAAGCGCTTATTTGCTTATTGTGAGTTTTGATCCTCCTGGGACACTATTGTAGTGTTTTGATATTCTTTACAAAAATGCCTTTCATTCAATATGTTAGGCATGCAAGGATAATAATTTCGCTAAATGCATTCCTCAAAATATAACACATTATTATTATTACTGTATTATGTGTGCCATATCACGAGTAATTTCCTCCATCCAATTTCACACCAAATCCATTCGATTTGAAATCAACAAAAGAATATTCAAATGAAATTAACAATCAGATCCTTCTCCAAGAGAAAGTTCAACATTTCTCTCGATTTAATTGTTGTCACTGGTCATTAATAATCAAGCATCTTCCACTTTAATTACCAGCATTCATCCGAACTCGTAGCCTACTAGAGAACATTGCGGTAAAGCATCTTCAATTCACTGGGCGATTGAAGCTAGTCGTTCGCGAGCTTGGAACAACAACCAACAGATGGCGCTCGGCGTGCGAATTGGTGTTTATTCAACGATGCAAAAATACGTTCGGTTTTCATAGCAGAGCTCATTAGGCTACTGAAAGGATGTATATGCGTCAACAATTCATATTCATTTGATCGATTTATATTATTGTAATGGAATCTTTAATTAATTGGATTGAAATGAAATATTGTTGCAGTCGAAGCAAAGAACATCACGTTGTGATGAATCAACAACTCGTTAGCTAATAAATGGAATTTATGTACGTGTGGAGGAAGAAATATTGTTAAATTTTGTTACACAGTAAGAATGTATTTATTTTCAATTAAGGTCAAATTAGTGTTTCTTGCCGGTCAGAAAGTCCATCACACTTTCTATAGAAAGATTGGTTGAGAAACACAATACATATTTCCTCCCAATTTTCGATTTCATTATATTCATCATCAGGATTTCAGAAACCATGTGTGTGTCGATAAATATTATGTTTTTAATGCAATAATCAAAGCAGAAGAATCATGAAATACAAATCAAATCACAGAATTTAGTTTATTAAAAAAAGAAGAAAAAAATTCACTTCTCCTGACTCGCAAGCGATTTTGGTATAATTGGGGGCACGTGTCAATCGTTGTATTCATTCCACATACCACTATATGGGTGTCTGCAATATGCTGTGTATTGCCCGTTGTAAGTAGTCCCACTGTAATTCAAAAGTGCATATAGATTATAACGACAAGGAGCCACATTGTCCGCTGCATAATTGCTCATATCTAATTCTTCTGAAGAAAAGTCAATAGCAACATTCAATTCGCATCTGAATCATTCCAATAGAAAGAATCTTTTGCTAAAATACGGGGAAACTTATGGATTGATATGGACTTTGTGCATTTTCTTCTTTCCTTGCACCTCTAACATGTTGGTTTTTCATCTCCAACCAGATTTTCCTCTCTGGTGAAGAAATCCATGCATTGTGGTATGGGAAGACGCAAATCCCAGAAAGGATCAAAGGTTACTAATGGGTGTCCACAGTGTCATAGTGGATTGTTCCAATTTAAATATCTCAGCCAGGACTGTTGTGCTTTTCCGCTGTCGCTCAATTTTTCACCAATTTCTGTTAAGATCGGTTAAGGCTTCTCAGTTATTCTATTAAGGTCTTCACGTAAACCTTCTGAAAGATATCGAAGAAATCTGAATGCTTTGATTAAAGCACCTTTTATACTAGAAATACTAGTTTTGATATCTTCCATGTATGTATCCCATTTAAAATATTCACGCAACTATCTCGTGTTTGAGGAACATTGGATTACACTGTTCATGAAAACAGGCAATAGATAAACTCACATACTAGATAAATAAACAGAGTGAGTTTTGAAACCAACGAAAATTCAAAACATTTCCTTGAACCAATAAACGGTAGTTGATGAAGAATAATGTTGATGATAATAATCATAGTAATAATGATAATACCCGCCGATTTGTGGCGCATCTGACAAATAAAATGAGCATTCAAAAACGCAGAATCAATGGTGTGAAAGAACAAACTTGGAAATCGGTACGTCGAAGCATTGAGGTGGACCGTGAAGCAGTCCAGTCTGTAATTATGACATACCACAAGTATGTCATAATTACAGAAACATGACCAGCAATCGCAGTTCACATCGAGAGAAAAAATATTCAATTGTAAATACTTTGGACAAACTTCAAGTCCATCTCTTATTTGTTGATCATTAACATCGATTCACAATTAAGTGTAGAAGCTAATTGCTCGAATTCTAGTTATTAAGGTTATAAATACTTTCTTCGATGGTTTTTACCAGTTGATTCCTAATTGGTTGACAAATATTTTCCATTAGTTTTATTACTTCTCAGCTACATTGTACCGCGGAGACAATGTTGTTCGGGTTAAAACCATCAATTACTGTTCAAATGTTTGACCTTGTTTCGGCGCTAATATGGAACAACATCAATGCGGTGAGAACCTTTCGTTAAAATGGAGCCTTGAGCGATTTTCTTCGAACTTGTAGTTCGATTATTTTTCGATGACGGTGGAGAGGCAAAGTTCGCCACAGAACTACATAAATCAATCGCAAAAACCAGTATAAATATTTTCCTACAAAAAAATAACATTCATCCATTCATCAATGGGCTGATGAATCGATTGTAATAAGTTCAAAAGATAATTGACTGATAAAATTCTACCAATTCAAGATCCGTTTCCGTTTCATATGAATTGTTATCACATTTAACACCTGGGCTGAAAAGTCCCCGGCCTAAGAAAGAAAAAAGGTTTTTTTTGTTCAAAATTGGCTTTCTTCCAGCCGATTGTTGTTTTTTGGTGTTACTGATAATAAAAAGATGTGTTTAGATATATACATCTACAAAGCTTAGAAATATCGATTGAAAGGACAGTTGTTATCCTTAATTCAAATACTAATAACGTTTTCCATTCATTTGAAAGTAGGCTTCTAGAGAGTTGTTTTGAAATATTTCTAGCTCAAAAGGTCTGATGAGATCGGTACCACGTGATGAGTTTTTTTTTCTGCAATCGAATTGCGGAAATATATATAGCAAAAACTATATTAGATTTGAGGAAATTGATATTGACCCATTTTTCAGTTCGGCATTCAGTTTTCAGATTACTACTAAATTTTTGCACGAAAAAAATAGATGTACCATCAGTATATATGTGAATTTATGGAGCAGACCTTGGAGAAACAGGCCAACAATGAAAATTATGAATAGGAGAGTCTCCAGTACAGTTCCTTGTGTAACACCATTTTCAGTAGGCTCTGAATTGAACGTTGTTTCATTTCCCAGATCGAGATATCACTTTCGATGGTACAGAAAAGTGTGAAAAATGAAATTGTTACATGTCCATTCCTTTATTCAGCCAGTTAATGAACGTCAACGGATTAATACTAGAAAATGAAGTATTTGCCAATACCAATGGAATGTTTATGCAGTACATTTATTCAAACTGTGTTATAAAAATATATAAAACAAATTTGTTGTAACTATTAACACGTACGTAGATGTTATTCATGTTCTCATTTCTCATATTTGAAACATGCCCTACAGCAACATCGGATAAGTAAACATCTCTCGGTATAGAAAGTAAAATTTTAAATTCCCACACTTCGTGATTGTGAAGCTCCACTGAAGTGAGAATAAAAATGAGTGAGTTCTAGATAATTTTAGTCATGGAACAAGTGTTTATCAATCTTTGAGTACCCATTGATGTCTTCCAAGAATTGGTGACTGGACCACAGGAACGAATACAAAATACGTATCACAAGAAAAATGTGTTACGCGTTTTTGAATCATTTCTTGTTAGCAAACTTTATATTTTCAATTTTCTTGAACACAGGGTTTCAGAGAATACTATTTGGTTTGAACAAGAACCCTAGTATATTCCAAAGCATCATTCTTCAGAAATATTTACCCAGCTTTGCTTTCCTGCTGACGAAAATAACATTTATGTGCCATTCATCACCGAATGAGAGATCGCTTTCTGTCTCACTGCACCCTTTACAACAAAAAAAGCAATATCAGATGACGCTGTGGAACAGGGTTTCAAATTTTCGTCAATCTCATAGATGGCATATTTGTTACCAACTTGGTTGGGTTGTTGTGTATGTGATTGGATTTCACAAACATTTGTTTCAGTATCAGTAGAGAGTCTGGAAAAAAATCTGATATTGGAGGAAAGTTGCTATACCTGCCGGGGTGGTCCCAGAAGGCCTGGCCTAGAGATGGCTGTATGAAGCAAAAGCAAAGGCAGCTTTTATTGGGATCCCATAGATGTCGTTTTTACTTTGATAATGTGCTAAAGATGGCGTTCGGCAACAAAGGGGACGATAAAATAATTTAACACATGTGTACTGTGTGAATCAAAAGCAAAGGCAGCTTTTATTGAGATCCCCTAGATGTCGTTTTTACTTTGATAATGTGCTGAAGATGGCGTTCGGCAACAAAGGGTACGATAGAATCATTTGCTTAACACATGTGTACTGTGTGAAGCAAAAGCAAAGGCAGCTTTTATTGACATTCCATAGATGTCGTTTTGTAGGGGGATATGTCATTGCCTTTACTTCAAAGTGTTCTTAAATAATAATTAGTGTTTAATTATAACAATATGTGGGTATAATCATCTGAATGATTTTATATTAGTTCAACATTATTAATAATTCAATAAATTTGACTGATTTCAAAAATAGGGGCACACTTAAAAAGTTGATAGTGTTTTTTTTTCCTGTAAGATCAGATCTCAGCTCTATTTTGGTTTAAATATGGCAACGGGGCAGCGATTATGAAACCGTAGTGATAGATTTTGTGGAAGTATAAATCGATTTGCATATATTCTGCGAAATAATAGCTGACGTCATTTTCATTATCATTTAAATGAATTGTATTGATGTTCATGTATCACGTCTGGAATTTTTTATTTCAACAATCATCTGACCGCGAACTACTTATCTTTAATAGTTATTCAATCTTAGCGCAGTGGATATTCCGCGAAATCGCATATTTATGCTAATTTTCAATACCTTGATACATATTTGCGATTTTACGAAACACAGTCATTGACGAATATGGTTTCTCGAGAACTCCGCGGAGAAAAATTTTGGATCACTGAATGGTTCGAGGAAGAGATGAGTGTTTTTCTTGAACTACCTGGAAATTGATTCAGTTTGATTAGAGTTATGGGATTCCAGGCTATGAGCGACTTTGACAAATTGGATGAGGATTCCTGAGATGTACATTTTTGTGAAGGCAGAACATACAACGAGCAGTCAGACTGAGATCACATAACTCGGGTTACGCAACATTCTACGTAATTTGTCGTTGGATTGATTATCGGTAGAAGTTGTTCGTGACAATTTCGACTGAATCAATTATAACGAAAAACTCTTAATTAACTGTAAACAAACCTTCTATTTTATGAATGGATTGAGGGGTTCATCTTATAAGCATATCCAGTTTGGTGCTGAAGAGGCAAAAAAGGCCAAAAAATAATAATGGAGTTCATTCAGTAAAAAGAAAAACAGTTGAATTACATAAAATAACTTTGGCAAATAGTTGCCAACGTTATATTCATTCGATCCGGCATATTACACATTTGATGTAAATTTCATTACATGATAATTTATGTGAATATACCCAATTAATTCTTAATACTTGTAAAATAACATAAGTGTTTATGGAATTATCGTATTGAAATTTCAGTGATGTGTAAATTTTACTGTATGAAATTACACAAAAAACGTAAACTTACTAATGAAAGTTCATTGTAAAGGGTCCAATTTTCTGAAACTACAGAAGTAAGTTTCAGTTTGACATGTAGTTTCACTTCCCTCTTTTGAAGGCCTACTGATAAAAAAAAATTCATAACTTTCATTGAATGTTCATCAACTGGTGAAATTGATTCATACTTCTCAACTTCCAAAATAAGATTCAAGATAGAAATGCTACTAAAAAATGTGAACATAAATAGGGTCTTTAATCACATTGTTTAATAATAATAATAATAATGAAATATTCAACTAATTTAAAATAGTATGAGTAAACCCAGAAAAGTCTATTAGTTTTGGTTGTATAAATATTAAAATTTATTTGAAAAATTCATATATTTTTATCAAATAAACATATTTTTTATCACTTGTTTTTTAATGAAATCATAGAGGCACTTAAATTTTTATTGTTAAATAAAAAACTTTGATAATTCAATATTTAATAAGTCACGAATAATAATAGTATGTTGATTTTATGTCACCAACAAATTTTTTTACTTTATTTATGTGAATAATGTCTTTTTATGTTTCTATATGTGTAAGTATATCAAACATTTTCTTCATGATGTATTCATTTGATTCATTCATTAAACATATTTTGTTTTCATATCTGACATGATAAATAAATTTTGTCTAATTTTTAACAAGATTTTTATTTGTTCATTAAACCATTTTCAAGTAAATTCTAAGTAAACTCTTACGTGAGAATGGTTTAATAAACGAAAACTGGTCGTGACAAATAAAAATCTTAGTGGAAAATAGACGAAAGTTATTTTCTCTGTTATATTCTTCAGGGATCCTGAGTCAATAAGACATACTAGTTCCCATGATGTTTAATGATTTAATCAAGACACAACTTTATACATCAAGATTGTCGAGCGGAATGCCTCTGAATCCAAAAATGACAATGTACTGTCAAAAAACATAGAACACGAAATACATGATACAACATACAACACTTTTTTTAAGTAATACTTATTTCAACTAGATTAATTACAGTTCAGTCACTATCAGTAAAATCATTATTACTAATAAAATCTTTCAAGCAGGTTGGCGGTTTATGTACACGTTTCAAGTTAGTTTTCTCATTGTTTTCTCTGTGTACTACATTGAGAACTATCACTATGAAAAGAAAATTCAATATGATTATTTAAGGACAATTATACTATTTTCAGTTTGAGAATCAGCAGAGAGCACTTCTTCTGAGTTAGTACCAATATTCTGAGATTCAATTTGAGTATCATTACAATTTTGTGCGGTATCACTACTATCATTAGAATTTTTATAAAACTGATGAAGATTTTGACCCCACACCTGACACCATGTTATATTCTCCAGGGAACCCAATAAGACACACATGATGTTCAATGATTTAACAACATTCTCTATCCTATATTTATAACTTTTATGGTTCATTTATTGAAAAAAACATCTCACATCAATCGAGCAACGAATTTGAAGAAATAGTCGTATGAAATGTGAGAATGAAAAAGAAACAATGTTCACAAAAGTACATGTGATTCAACGGCTGAAGAAACAAAAAAATTGGTTGCATCAGGATATAATACCTCTCGTATTTTCTTTAAACATTTATGCAAATTGAATATGTAAAATTTGTGCAATTCAGAAAACACATGTCGCTCCACAATCTTCGATTCAATTTACCTGAACTTGAAATCTCTTCGGGTCATTTATTTTGAAAGTAAAAGTCAATCTATAAAACTAAAAAAAAATTATGAAGATGTCCTGACCGGCTTTTTCTCAATTAGTAAATTAAATAGAAGTGTTTGGCGTTATTATTTGTTCTTAATTCGAAAGCACTTATCCGAATGTTAAACACTTGCGTAATATTCCTATTCTGCTTTGAATAAACTACCTTTCGAACGTAATTATCAGATTTTCTCTTAGATAAATAGAAGAGGAAAAATGTGGTCTGAAACTGTTGAAATTGATTTAACTTTGCATTTATGTAATTGAATGAACAAACTGATGTTCTGAATGCTACTCGATAATATTCTTGATGTCAGTTGAAACTTGACAGTGAACAAAATAGATTAGAATGTAGGATAAGGCTTTGATCAGATTAGAATTGTATATACGTCATGCATTATTAGATTTCTGGAAAATCTATATTCAGAGTGGACTATTAAAAGCGTAACGGAAAGCTGAAAAACCAGATCAGAAAATATGTTACATTGTTTATCAGGAAGACAAGTTTTGATTTGAAAACCATTACTAAATTTTGAACTTTGAGCGATATTTTTCAATTGCATTATTCTTTCATCAAATTCGAAAATATATAGAGATATTATGCACTACAATTTATGTACTAAATATTTTACCATAAATTTGCATTTGCTTGTAAAAGTTCGAATAGAAAATTTGTAAAATAACTTATCAGAAGAACCATTTTTCAAGTAAAACCCTTCTAGAGAAAAACCGATTACAGAAAGTAATTAGTTTCGAATTAAACGACTCGCTGAAATTTAATTGGATGGAGCAACTCGTCAGGTCAGTAGGATCTAACCTCAATTTTATTTTATCCATTTGTCAATTGTGTCAGTTGTGTAATGCGACATCACTTTTCAATTATTCGTCGCCATTCAATATGTTGCCTCTTCGATCTTGTGAAATGTGTACCATCATAAAATCATTATCAACAAGCCTTGAAGAAATAAATGTACTGCATCATAATCTGTCACAAGACTTGGAGTAGTTGAGTTTGAAATACACTATAATTTTTTTGTTCGGATGCATGACAAGGTTATGTTCCAGGCCAACGTTTTATGGGAAATTATTCGCAGTTAGTTATTGAACAGAAACTCGTTTCAGTTGATATTACTTAATCTGTATGGAATTTTGTATTCTTGATGATTAATCAAGTCTCTTGATACAGCATCCTTAGTTAGAATTCCTGCTTCATATGAAGAATCCACAGAAGGGTTCTGAACTGTATTTTAAATTGTACTTTTCTTGGGAGAAACACCAATGATACAGAAATTCAACAATGGGATACTCCAGAGTAGATGACCAATGGATGAACAGATACTCCTCTCACAAGGTCCTACTTAAATGAAGGCTGGATGATAACTCCCAAAATCCTGGTAGAAAATAACAGCCGGAAAGTTTTTGAAAATGTACCCCAAAATGTCGTATGTCTTCTATATTTTTGGGAAAAAGTTTCTTCAGCTACCTTTTGCTTTGGTGACGAGACGTTAGAGGCAGTTAGACAAAATCGCAGTCAAAGAATTATGCACATAAATGTATGTGCACCTCAAGAATAAATGATCTTATATTTTACTCAGTTGACATTATTTCAGTAATAGATATGCTGCATTAGTGAAAAATTTTGGATACAGATTGCATCTTATTTATTAGCTAGGTCAAAACTGAAAATGGTTGAATCATCGAGTTCTAAATCATGCGATAGTAACTGTTTATACATCTCACATATGCAGATTGTTGTACACCAGCTGAAACTCGCTGAAATCTACTACTCAGGGATCGTCATCAGGTGCAATTTTTGGCCCAACTGAAAAGGCTCCGAAGCCTTTGGTACAGAGCCAGATCAGGAAATAGATAAAAATTTCAATGGAAAAATATACCTGTAAACACGATGAGTTGAATTTCAAATCTCTGGCGTTAAGAACGTTTGCTAACTTGGTTACCCAAACGTCCGTCGAGAAACAGTATTTTTGTTCTAGTGCGGAAAAATGGATACCTGGAAATACACATGGCATGGACTTTATGAACGACCCGTTTAAGAAAAAAAACTGGAGAAATACTTCAAGAGTAAGTAATTGATAACATTTCCATAAAAGAGTTTCACTCTAAAATAGCCCTTTCAGGAATGTTGATACTGTTTATTATTCTTTGATTATTCTATAATTCTTCAGTATTATATTGAAGAAAACACGTTTTGAATCTATTTGTAACTTAAACTGTAACTTATAAGTTTGATAGTGTCTGCAATTTACCAAGCAACGAGGTTTCCAAAATTTCAGTGAAATTACATTGTCATTATCCTTGTCTCCCGGGCTAATATTACTGATAAAGTATGTATAATGAATCTATGCCTACAAAAACTTTCGTTATTATTTCAGAATTTTGCAAATACAAGAGTAGGTACCTTGTTATGCATCATCTGAAAGAAATAAAAATAGAGCTTTCTAGAACTACAGAAATCAAGTATGAAGTTTATAAGGTAAAATCTAACTAATTTATTATGAGAATTATATTATAGTAATATGTACATTTTAACTTACCTTTCAAATCTATTTGACTTAACATGGAACAGTGTTTCAATGAACGAATTTTTTTAATGCCCTTGGTGGTTCTGAAAAGAACCTTTTTGTCTTGAATTAATATATGATCTATTTAAATCTGATAGATAGATCTTTATTGTCTGAAATGTAATACAATTTGTCGACAAAGAGTGTCATGCTTATAAATACATAAAATGTTAAAAATATATAAAATATTTTTTAAAGACTATATAGTATTCATAAAAATACAGTGGAGATTTAAAATAACAGATGAAAAAAACAATAAAAAAATATCAAAGATAAAACAGATGTACAAATATGTTATCAATGAAACAACAAAATTTCGAAATTACTGGACATAAATCGTAATGTACATAGTGGTATACCAGAAGTCTAGAATTTCTTCTCTTCCAAACTGTAGAAGGACTTTCTCAAAACAAGGTACTTTCCTGTTTTAAATCTTTTTAAAGTTCATTAATTGATGTAATATGTTTCGGTAGATAATTATATATTTGTCTACTTCTATTGATTTGAGACTATCTGGTCAAAGATGATGTGGGCAGTGGAAGGGCAAGTATGTATCCGAAGAATTGTATGTCTCATTTATTGAGACTGTTGACCGTTCTCAACGTTTCGATACAAATGATTGGCTTCTTCAGAAGTACGAAGCCTGAAGTTTTTGTGTTCTTTGCAGAAGGTTCATGCTTCTAATTGATAATTACAGAAATTGATGAGTTTCCTTTTGAATTCCTTTCTTTCGGTTTGTATCTGAAGAAGAAAGAAACCAAAAAGGTTTTTTCCTGAAATTAGTCACTTCTGAAACATTTAACGTACAATATCCGTTTATTGTTAAAGAAGTGTCGCAGTTCCAATAACTCTTTCTTCAGAATTAGTCCGTCTCATCCCATAATCCTTCTAAATTATCGTCCAAATCGTCGACTAGTTGAACACTCCGTTAGTTCTAGAAAACCTCATTATAACCATAATTACTCGAAGCCCAAAATTCTGGTAGTTACCGGCAATTTCACGGGGTATTACACGCCTACTACAGCCGAACCCACTTGGGGGTATATAAGGGTTAATTCTTCAACCTCAGAATGTGGTCAACCGCAACAAAACAATGTGTCGGAGTCAAACGTCTTTTTCGTTCACTTTTGCACAGGCAATTTGTCGGGAAGAATACGAGGAACTTGAGATTGTGATCTTTTGTGAAGGAACTTGTCAGGATAAGATCTAAGGATATTTGTTGGTCATAAGGGATTGTAATCTCTCGTTTTGTTTAGGCTCTTGCGGAGTTTTTTTTCGTGAAGAAGCACAATGTTCGTATTTCGGAATCCTGCGAAATTGTAGTTTGTATGAATATCACATTGAGGAAAATTGTGGTTGTACAGGTTCACGTTGTAAATATGTACTTTTTCTGGAACTATTGAAAAACTTGAGAACTGTATAATTTTAATTAGTATATTTTCCTTGACAGATCATTCATAAGTGACTTTCACATTTCAACAATAGTAAAACAGTTTAAAATGGCATGGATGTCTTCCCTTACGCAACGCCATCTATGGGATCAACAGAAAAGCCAAACCTTACATTTCCAAAACACAAGGATTTCCACAGCAAAATTATGCTATATTGCAAAGCCAAGCGTTGATCGTCGAATGACAAACAATTTATGTTTTTCTTTGTAGGATAGGATAGGATGGGATATGTGGTCCCTTCCAGGAAGCATTGTTTAAATCTGCAATAAACCAGAAATAAATCATCTCATCCAATTGTTCTTTGAAAAACCATCAATGGAAACAAACACTCAAACAAAACGGATTTCTACGGCTATTTGTTGCTAAGCTAAGCATCGAGTTTCCTGCCAACATCATAGATGGCGTCGGTTAGTCCTTTTGAAACAGTTGGGTCCGAAAATTAATTCGCCGTTCTATTAAATCATCTCATATTTTAATTATTTATGTATTCAAAGGTTGGATAACTGAAAGCATTCTTTCTCGAAATATTATTTCATTAAGGAACGCTATTTTACGGATCCAACATGCCTTAATGACCAAAATATCTGACAGTTTCAATAATTGAACAATTCAATTCAAATTCAACAATTGAAATTCTGAAAGCATTTGATACAGTTAATCATCATCTAATATTAAATAAACGTAAAGCGATCGGATTGCCTGATTTTTTGGTGGAACTCATGGATCATTATGAATATTCTGACACATTACTTGATGAAAATTAATAACAGTCCATGCGTTATTTAAAACGCGTTTCTCTACACAGTAGCTTTATCAGTTACTGGTATTTACATCAAACTAGTCTACAATTCCATTCATATAAAAGACATAAAATAGATTGATGTAACAGTAACTGATAAAGTTACTATACAGCTACGTAGAGATAACAGCTGAAAAACCCGAAAACATCGTACAATTTCTTAAATTCTGGCTAGATTGGGATGCCACTAATTTGTTAAAATATTATAAGTTTATTTCATGAATTCGGACCATTATTTAATATGATTCTGATGTGATTGGAAATTTCTGAAGGAACAAATAAAATTGAAATGATTACCTACAAATATCAATTATATTGAGCAATAAAACCGTGCAATAAAATACAATAAATCAAAAATAAGTCAAAAATCAAATGGTGAATAGTTACAAATGAAATTAAGTAAGTTTAAAAAGATTTCAAACCAAATGACTTCAGGACGTTTCGATTGTTGGTATCCACAATCGTCTTCGGATGATGACTGTCCGAACTAATGAAATTCAACATGAAACATTGTCAACCAGTTTCAAACAAACATTACAAGTTTCATCTTGTTTTATTATTCGATTATTTCATGGTTGATGACCATAATAACTCTTTGATGAGTTTGTTTCACTGCTAGATATATATTTACACCACAATATTTTATTGTGTAAGTATAGATTTGGGTTTTTGGTAAATAACGGTAATTTTTAAATATCAAGGAATGACGAAAAGTAAAGTTAATACATATCCAGGATTTTCCAAAAATGTGCACTGTTTACATTTCAAGTCTTCTTACTAATACTACAGGTATTGCATCAATTTGAATAATATTACTGTTATTTTTACCTGATCTATTACTCTTAGATGAATTGTACCAAAATGAGATACCTGCAAGGTAACTACTTAGGTAACTTTCCAAAGAAGACCACAGCAAAACCCGGAAACTAACCAAAACATTGACCTAAGACGTCAAAGCCTACATTCCTATATTTCCCATTTCTTTAATTGAATTTTCATCATCAGGACATGACTGTATCAGCTGTGTTGTAGTTGTGCCGACCAAAACGAACTGATATTGTAGAATTAATTTAAATTCAAACTGAACTATGTATGTTCTTTGCTGTGAGGCTCTAATTCAAAAAAATTAGGATGACAGTGAAAAGTAGTGAGAATTTCAAGATTATTGTGTTGCTAAAATCAGATCACTCTTGTGTTAATGATAATAACAACAAACGGAGCACTAATGCGTTTGCTATAGAGTGGTGTTGTATTTGTAGAAGATACTAGCACATATTACTGTGCTAGTTAGTGTATATAATGAAAGTAATGATACCTATTCAGAAGTTACATTGCTTCTAGTGCAAGACATATTCTGAATGGCACAAAAAGACATTCGCTGAATAGATTATTTTTCATTATCATTTTTATATGTTCTTTTACTGATTATGTTGGATTGGACTATATTGAACAAAATTGATGTTCCCTCCACAAAAAATGACTTGGTTTCAAAATATTGTTGATGATATAGGTAGGCGTTTAATTAGAGCATTTCCTTGTATTTTTCCGTACTATAAGCTTTCATTGCAATGGTTAAATTGGAAAATATCTATAGTGAAATAGTATAGGTAGGTATGAACGAGCGAAAAACGTAGAATTTACTCGTACCGGCGAATGAGAGAAATACCATTCAATTTAATAGCAATGAATAAACTAAAAAAGCAGTGAAAACTATTCTCTATTGCTGATATTTCGATTAATTTGAAATTATTAGCATATTGAGTGGTTAAAAAAATGGCAATGAAGTTCAGCGTTCTAAAATCTACTTCAAGAAGAAACTTACAAATTGGTGTGACATTAAGTTCTTCAAGTTTCTATATACTCTTAATTTTTCATCAAGTGCAATGAACTTTCGAAAATATAAATTGTTTTGCCGTATTATAAATTTCTGATGTGAGTTGTGGATAATTTTGCCCATCTACTCAACATGGAAACATGATTGAAGTATTTTTTAAATAGAGAAAAATGTATTCACTAAATAAATGCACAATGATGAATACG
>WOGO01002719.1:0-15383 GCA_015342085.1 Leptinotarsa defecta | reverse complement strand
TGCATTAACCTTTCTAGATTTCATATCATTTCTAGAAACATGTGGATTCGTTTTCCGATGGCATTTCAGGTTAGCTTTCCAAATTTCTGCTACCGCAGTTGTCGGTTGATTGGTCAAACCACCAACACTGACATAGTAGTACACTAAGAAAAAGATGCAAATCCAATATACAAAGCACTATGTCAACTCAGAATCGGGATACACCCAAGAATCGGGATCTCCCACCCAAGTCAAGATTTTGTATCGTCTTGAGGACTGAGTGGCGTTAGGGTGGTTAAAAATAATACGTCGTTAGCGATATACCACCCAAGTTGAGGTAGAAGGTCAAAACGTGCCGAGAACTGTGTGGCATTAGGGTGGATAAAAATTAGAAACTAAAAACTTGTAAATAAAATGAGCGAAAAATGTTTTCGTGTTAAACGGTTTTATTGAGAAATGCATTAAAATCTAAAAATTAATTTGGAAGGTCCTGGGTTGCAATCATCACACCTCTCTCCTCAGCAATCAACGGTATTGATTAAAAACAATTCACAAAAGAAATAATGACAGGACCCTAATTGAAAATTGTTGTCATTGATAATGCATTTCAAATGAAACAATATAAAAATATTAGGTGCTATATACCAGTTAATTATGATTTCATTGCTCTATCAATATTAGTAATAAAAGAGAAGGGTCCATAATTGAAAAAAAGTTTGTAGTGACCGTGTTGATAAAAAGTGTTTAATAAAATATTCATTATTACATCATTATAGTACATTTCTAATATAATACACACTTACGCCAAAACTTCTACTGACTACAGCTAATAGGTTGAAAAGAACAGATAATATAGGAATTAAGCTATACAATGCCTTATCTGTCGAATTTCGTAACTTGCCACTCAGAAGATTCAAAAACTTATTGAAGAAAATATTAACCAAACATCCTTTATATGAAATTGATCAATTTCTCGAAGTTCTTCAAGAAGAAAGTGACACTTTTGTGGTCACCTCCCGAACTTTTACTCAATTTTGATTATGTATAATATGTTAGATATGTGATTTGTAATTTGTAAATTTTTATACGACTGGAATTTTATCTTGTTAACTTATATTTTTTGGTAACTCTAATTTATCTACAAGCATTTTTTTAACTATATTGACGAATCTTATCCTCTTAAACCTATTTTAGAAAATGTATTGACGTGTCTGAAAAATTGTGTTTCTTGAGACTAATAAAATTATTATTATTATTACACAAGACCTTTTCTCAACAGCTCACAGCTCCACCTTGTTGCAGAAATCCAAAGGAAACTACGGTTTTATTTGAGGAAAAAATATAATGACTTCAATATGAAAATATCTCAATAACTTCACTTATTTTTCTGATACTTCGGCTTTCATTTTTTGTTAGCATTTATTACATAAAGATGTTGACCTTTGTGGATTATCTCTTGAGTCTTCTGTCTTATCCCCCCTTTTTTCTATCATATATTCGGTAAAGAATTATAAAGTCATAAACTTTTCAACCCTTTTTTCATAAAGACTCTTTACTCTAGTGTAATTTTTTCTGTGGTTCTTCCAAAAATATCTAGATTCTATATTGGTTATTGCTAATGTCTCCTAAAAATATACCTCTTCTTCTAAATGGTCTTTCTTTTATTCAGGTCCTAATGCAGGCAGTGGAGCAGCAAGTTGGAATAGTTGGAACATGCCACAAAATAGTGGATCAACTGCACCATCTGGTAAGCATGTGAATTACTTCCCAAATAAGGACATTTTATTAAGTAATTAAACTGTTGCTGACAGGGTATATTGCAGGGGATATGTACTCTAGGGGCCAATCTGGTCCCGGTGGTCCTGCCACTCCCAGCGCACCTCCAAATATGTCGAACTCTGCAACAAACTCCAAACCGGGATCAGACTACAACTATGCCAGTTATGGATCATATTCAGCTGATGGCTATGGAGCTCCTCCAAGGTCATATGGTAGCGATGCTGGATCACAAGTTGGAGGATATTCGTCACAACCACCCAATGCAGGTGCTAAACATTTTAATGATTTTAAAGAGTGGCCCAGTTCTTGACAACCTTTCGATCATCTTTATTCTAGCAATGTGACTCCTGTTCAAATCCTATTGACCAGCTGTGCTCCTAAAAATATTCGTGTTTATTTTAATTCAATCAAAACTTTTTTTCCATCTGATATCACTCCTAATCCACATGTATTTGAGAAAAAAATCAATGAGCCTAATTGGATAACTGAAGGATCCACAGGAATCACATTGAAGCATGTCAACAATTTAAATAATATGGGTATGTGTTATAACAGTTGGAAACGTGTTGGCTTGATAAACGTGAAGAGAGCAGCCGGATTGGTCACTCCCGCCAAAATCAATTACTCTGATTAGACAGACAAATGACTCACCAACATCCTCAGTCTGTTAGCTAACCTGACCTTTGTAATTGATGTCCGCAACTGCTTCCACGGACATAATATTGTTTTATTATCGCTTAACTTGATTCTACCTAATTCAAATTTGGAATAGGGAAACAATAATGTCAGTTTAGACTTTTTCAAACAGGTGAAAAAATTACTAAGCATTTAGTAAGAAATTATCCTAAATCCAGATCTCTCCTATATCACAATATGAGAATTATATTTATTATATAATATTGATAATTGTAGATGAAAGCAGTAGGTGTAACATGCCGAACAAAATTCTGATAAATTTTTCGAAAACTTCTTCAGAATTGAAAATCCATATTTTTCCTCATATGCATAAAAATAATAATACAATTTAACTTTCTTATTAACTTCCATAACATTTAAGCAAAGCATACCCTAGTAGTGTTCCATTCACATCTGGACAAACGTACAATTTTTTTGTGTACTTAAAAAAAAATATTTTCAGTTGAGATAAATTCTTGGGGACTCCTGTGTCTCTTGGCCCATTGTGCACATTGAAGAACCCTACTCATTAACTGAAATGGATCAAACTGATTCTCAAATATGGTACTATGGTAATCCCTATATCCAGATTGAAATTCTATTTTTCCCAACACTGAGTACAATTTTTTGCGGCCCTAAAGACGTTTTTTTTTTTTTGTATTGGCATCCAGGTTACTGTTCATCAGATAATTTTTATTTATATCTGGAATAATTTTCTAATAAAAATTTTTGAAAAATGATAAAAACGAAATTTGTTCAAAAAATGATGTAAAGTTTCTTGTTATTATTGTATTAACTAACCTAAATTCGTTGAGTCCCTTTTCAAGTTGAATAATGAAATATTGAAAGTTTATTGCATATGGTATTTTTTTATAAAAGAGCTCGAGTGCATATTTGTTTTAATGAATTGAAATTGCTCAACATGAGAGTACTGCAGTAATTCACTCACTGTATATATTTAGACATGAAGTTGACAATTCGTGAAGTTAGTGTAACAATATTTCCGAGACATAAATTTTTTTTGCAAAATTCACTAATAAAAGTAACCCCCTCTTTGGATTTAGAATTATTCACTGAGATGAAATCACATTGCTCTTGAATTAATTCAATTGTGTAAAATGGATCCCCTAAAAATCCCAAAATTGTAACAAAAAAGAAATAATTATCAAGAATTACTAACCACCAATTTCAAAGCTATAATAGACTTCAATTCATTGAGAGCAGGTTTAGGTTAAATATGATTGCAAATTCCATTAAATCACAGTCAATTCTTTGGTTTTATGTAGTGTTGAAAAATTTTAACTTGATATTAATTTTTTCCTAAACCAAGAAAGTATCTCTTCTTTCTATATTTAACAGACAGACAGAAATGTTGACTAATTTTAAGCTACGCTCAAGTTGTTATAAATTTAATATATTTAAATAGTGTATGAATTCAAATTTTACCTCATCTACTTTTGGTGGTTAGAGTGTCTGCATGGCAATTGCTATTTTCTAATTATAATAATTATTAATTATTTTACAATGATTGTGATTCCTTTTTTTAGTGAGTAAGTATTCTTTTAAACTTTAAGTCCGATGCATTTACAATAGATGTAATGAATAATTTTTTGTGTTAATTTATTATGTTCTACAGATAGCTTGGTAAGTTAAACGTTCTCTAGTCCCTGTATTCTATTTTAACAAATTTTAGGCAACATAATTTGTATGTACATATACTATTTAAATGTATTCTATCTAAGTTATTCTTCATTTTTACATGCAGACAGTCTAATTATTTTAAGATTAACGAATGTATGTTAGGACACTACTTCGATAGAGTATTTATAAGTGTAAATACAATTTGCCGTAGAGTACACATTGGTAATTGAAATCCAGAATCACATACATCTGGCTGAACAAGGAGGCCCGTCATGTTCCTCTCACAACTCTCTTCAACTTGAAAATAAAATCAGATATTATGGTAGCAAAAATTTATTTAATTTTTTATTTGGCTTTCAACAATTCTTTCACAAGTTATTTATAAATACTGCGAGAAATCATTTACAAGGAGCATCAGCAATTATTTCGATGCTAATTGACAAAAGTATAGACCTAATACTCACTACATGGGATCTCGATTGAGGACAATTCATTTTAAAGACATTCCAGATATGATGTCCTCGAGTTTATTGCAGAAATATATTCTGAATATAACAAAGGAAAAACTATTCCAGAATATTTTCAACGTTTATCATTTCAATAGTTGCTATTATCTCTATTCTTTATTGCTTTTTCTCAGATGGATGACAAATCCGTATTTTTAATTCAATAAAAGAAATTACTATGTATCAGGAGTTCTAACACAATGTTTCATCAGACCTTATGAAGAATATATAATAAATAAACCAAAAAATAATTGATATCTCGACTATCTCTACAATAAATTGAGTTGTTTTTTATTATTGACTACAATTGTGTATTTCATTTTGATGAGTTATATTGCCAGGATACACGTCCAAGTAGGTAAAGAATTGGTTCTCAATGTTAGTAACACACTTTTCAGAGTGTTTAATAAGCTACCTTATTCACTTTTTATATATTTTATTGTTATCAAAATAATTTTCTATTTAAGTATTACTTTTTGGTGAATCCATTCTATTTGGATGTAAATATTTTTTTGACATGCATCAAAATATGTTTTAAATTCTGCTTCATCAAACTTATTTGAAAGATTCAAACATCAAGTATACTTCATTGAAAATAGTTGAACTGTATGTGGGACACTTTTGAGAGAGGGAATACTTGGGTTTCACTTGCTATCTTTACACTTACATGCAAAGTTCTACCAATTGTCTGTTGGTGACAGTGTTCGACTGATCGTTTATTTCAGCAGAAACACTTTTTTTTTACTTCCTTAATGCTTAGGAGGAAACTCGAATATGAGAATGTTTTTAAAAATACATTTTAGTTTTATAAAATCTATTGTCATAAAATAGGATAAACCTACATTTTATAATTGTTGACATATTTCTAGAAGCATTTCAAAAAGACTTATTTGTTCAGTTAGGTTACCTACCTATTTAAGAATAGTGTTTGTGATCAACGCAAGTATTAATATCTTTAGGATATTGAGCAAACTAATGCCAGATATTTATTTTTACAATATAAGATTTGATTGTGAGGTTTAGGAGGAAAATTGTATATTTTGAAAAATATTTCGAGAACTGCTTTCTAATCAAATTAATTTAACTTTTATGATCATAGTATATTATCAGTAATTGCTGTTTATTTACCATTTCAACTTTTTTGGATTTCTCCTAAACGTTTGGAGGAAAGTTCTTCCTGGAGCTCTATTTGGTCATTGCAATGTTGGGCGCTGTGACTATAACTAGAGCACTGTGTCCTTTGCCTTATTGCCTTTGGTTATGTCAGTTAGCAGACCACTGCCAACAAACTTGCAAAACAGCTTTGACACATATGTCATTTATTTGATAACAAGTTATTTTATTTTGTATATATGTGAAAGTTATGTCTTTCAAAGTAATATTTAAAATTTGGTTATTTTTAAATATTGATCTGTAGAAAATTGTTTTACAGTGTTACGAGTTTACCATTTTACTGAAATATTTTTCTCGGGACATTCAATTTTCTGCACTGGTATCAGTTTGTTCTTTGAGTGTCCAAGGTAACGTGTCTGAAATAAATTTTTGCAGTCACCTCAGTTTTGCACACCACTGCAATACCTCAGGAAGAGACATAGCATTTTCTGAAAATAATCTAGAAAAATAAGTAACCTATGAAATCAAGGTAATTAATATTTAGTATATGAGAATTCTGTCTGTCTGGGCCTTGTCTGTCTATCTAATCACATTGTAATTGATGTTATTTATCCAGATTTTATATATTTTTTTTAATTTTGATTGTGACAATCTACATAAGCAATGTTCGTAAGTAGTTTAGGAGTAAAAGAATATTGTTTTCTAGTTTTAGTCGAAAATTATTCTCGGTTGATTCAGACCAATATTACAAATTACAAATCGGTCTCTAAGTAGATTGTAGTTTTTAATCTAGTAAATTTGACAAAACATGGGGATGATTCAATGATAGTAGAGTGGTTACGAACCTGATTAGCGTCCATTCATTTGTCTGATTTGGAAAAACTTAAAATAATGCGTTTAAAGACTTAACCGAGGGGACATTATTATTTCTTCCAGTTTTATTCATCATTCTCATTCTTGATATATTATTTTCAATAGCAGCTATATTTTAAATTGTTTTGATTTCATCACATGTCAAGTTATATCGTTAGTCTAATTGAATAGTTGTTGATAAATTAGTTCAATTTATTCCCTTTATCTTATGGTGGGGGAGTTATTGTAAATACATATAAACCACAATTCGAACTGTTATTCATATTCTATGAATTAATGCACATAATTAAATCTTGTTTATTCTTCAATTTTGACCACTGTCAGATACTGTTTCAATATTTGAAGATGGAAAAAGACAAGGTATTCGGTAGAACAGTAACAATTATATCTTATCCTTAATATGTATATGAAATACCTCGTTTCAAAAATAATCTTTTGAACAAGATGAACATTTCAAACACCTATTCAATTCATTTTTAGTTCTTGAGTAGTTACAAGTTGGGGCCTGTTATAAAAAAAATCATTATCTACGTAGATCATTCTACTTCCTGTAATGAAGTATTTGAAGTTCATTGTACACACGAATATATTAATATACATTTATGTCTAATGAAGAGGTATTATTTAAATTACATTAGTTCTTAGATATTACACTAATACAAAATAAATCTACAAATTAATAATAGATTATTTATGAAATGTATTTTATATTACCATTACTGACATAGTTAATTGAATTGTTAGTGTAATTATAAATTTAGAGGAGTAAAAATTAGAAGAATTCGACTGATGTACAGGTACTGGCTAAGTTTTAAATTAAAAGAAAAATATACAATAAATCACTTTAAAATATTTAGGACCCTTAAATATAGTGCAATTTCTTATGGGATTTTATCTAGTGAAATAGTACATTACATTAGGTATTCTCATAATTTTTAGCATAATTTAACATAAGGGTATGTTTCTATAAAACATACAATTTTTGTGAAGTATTTGTTGCTCAAAAGATATTATTTTGTATTATGTTATCTATAAGAAATCCTATGTCTACCGACAATGATCTAATGAAACTGTATATTCAATATATGAGTGTGACTTGAGTGTTGCATTGTTTTATAATTCTTAAGCCTGATAGTTATTGACAAACATGTTATTTAATAATTAAGCTAACATTATATTCACATAACTTGTCCCTCCTTTAACTTCTTCATACATTTTACTGAACTCATATTGTCCTCTACCACTGTAAATCAGCTTTATAGATTTGTACGTGTTGACCTGTTGCAAGCAAATTTCATTATCAAATAAGTCTTTGAAAAGTATTGTAAAGGTTGTCGAGGTCATCTGTTAGAAAGAAGTAATTGTTAACAGAGTACTTCAAGCGAACTAATGCCTGTTTTTGAAAATTTAAATAATACGAGTATAAAATCATATACATACATACATTTATATATATATACACATATATGTATGTATTTATAGTAGTTCATTTGTAATGGGGTAGTTGATATTTGAATATATTTAGCCTGAATTAAGATGTCTTTAGATTATGAAAATACTTACAAAACAATGTACCTATTGAATATCTCTAAATGAGAAAATATAACACATAAAAAACTCATTGTCTCTTTTTCCTGTGCCATTCTCGAAGATTATATGATAACAGATTCTCTATTGATCTGGATTTATTTTTCAGATTATATTGGGGTAAAATCACAAGTAAAAGCATGATCCTACAGATGCTAGGAAATAAAATTTGGAGATTCCTTGTTGGAGAGCCTGTGTATGCCAGGTCTTCGTTGTTTTATAAAAACTGAAAGTTTGTCAGCGCATAGCTCCATCATCAGAGACCAATGGGCTACTTTGAAGTTTGGATCATCGTAGCTTTGGCAGGTAACGGCTAGCAAAGGTGTAAAAACATATCACAGAATACTCTTGAACTTTAATAAATTGTAATTGTACTTATTATAAAAGCTAAATTTTTTATGTTATTTGGGTATATTATAAGATGATTCCTCGGTGAAAGGACTTTGACAGTTCTAATACTAATACCTGACAAGTAAAACTTTAAGGTCAGCTGTAGATGCGGGTGCAGGGCCACATACATCCAAGAAAACTTGAATTTAATAATTGTACTCACATTCTAGTATACAAGCTAAATTTTATATAAGTTATTTGAGCGATTATAAGATATTTCCTTAGTAGCCAGATATTTTCGATAGTTCACACCTGACCAGACAAAATTATATGTTAGCTGTAAAAGCAAGCCCAGTGCAAGTGGATTAGGTCTTTTGCTACGCATCTGTTAACTTTGTATGTGTTTAGTTATTATAGCTACAAGATTTTATATAATTCGTTTGTGCACTTTATAAAATTATTGCAATCTGATAATTATGATGAAATATATTTTTCTGTTAACATTTTCAGTCATAAATTATGAAAACAATTTTTTTTTTGTTTTTTCATAAAAGGTTGTTTTTACCATAAATTTGAACCCGCTTGAATGCCTGGATGGCCTTGAGTTTTCAAGGTCAGACATGAACACTGTGATGTACATTATGACTAAAGATGTAGCTCAACATGGAAGTGTTTAATGAAAATCTCACAATAAAGTTTTGTTTGAATACGTTAGTAATGGATTTACACCAAGTACCGGGCAATTCCATCATATACAATTTTTGTCTCTACTCATACAAAGTGATCCATGTTGGATTCAAATTTTTGTTTTTGTTCCGCCCCATATTCTCACAAAATATGGAAAAATGAGCTATAGTATCAAAATATAACCTCTGTCTCAGGTTGCAATTGTTTACGTGATTCGGAAGAAATCGACCTAGAACTGAAAGAAGACCATGCTGAATCCGAACATGTAGGTCTTCTTCGTTCCTTCACAATTTGTTACATAATATAAGGACCTCGGCCAAGTTCTGCCGACAGTGTTTTTGATTTAGAACGTGTTTAATGTAATTACCTATAATATAAATTGATGTTCACGGAGGTGTACACCATGACTGAAAGTGTTTAACCAATAACCAATTGTCGCGCCTTTCTATGCACCGAGACCCTCAGAATTAGAAAATTTTGCGAGCTAAGGATTGACGAGGTCTTACCTTTTAGCTTGTGATTTCTAGCACGGGCCGAATATTTAAAGTGAACGTCGGAAATCCCACAGAATTCAACTAACGTTCACATAGCGGTTGATTGAGTGTTTGGGCTGAAACACTCACACTAACAAACCGGCTACTGTGCAACATCCCAGGTATTACAAATGTTGAAAGTCCGGCTCCAGAGGAAACATCTCAAGGTTACCCAAATAACATACATCAAATTCAACTTTCATACTGTAATGTAAGTACAGTTATAATTTATTGAAGTTTTAAGGTTATGCAGCGAGGGGTTTCCACACTTTTGCTATCTATTACCTGCCAAAGCCACAATGATCCTAAGCTCATAGTAGCCCATCGTTCTCTTCCTATGATGGGGTCGTGCGCTAAGAAAATTTTTGCTTTTATAAAATAACGAAGGTATGGCATTCAAGAGCTCTTGCTTCATATTTTGAAAATCCTGTGTAAATATTTCAATTGCTTTGCACGGTGACATGTGTCTCGGTATCTTCAAGCAATCTCAAACAAACCTATTTGGAGGTATATGTTGAACCGTTTAATATTCATTTGCCGAGATAAAAAATAGTGCGTTTAACTTATAATTAAAATAAAAGTGAACAAAGTTAATGACATTTCTGTATTAATAATCAATTGAAACTCAAAATAAACCATTTAATTGAAGTAAAACCACTTGTCATGAGATCAAGCCCCATGCAAGATTTCATTATATAATTGAATGATAATTTGGGTGTGTATGAACGAGGAGACCCCAAAATTCACTTTTTGACTTTTTTAATATTTGATGAATGATCTGTTTTCTTAAATATCTGTCTACAGAGAGTCCAAAAACAAGAAAAAAAAAATGTAAATTTCTTCGAGTTTAATTTGTTTACTTATCAGTCGGTAATATATTCATTTCTGATATCATAGATTTGTTCACCATATTATTTTCGGTTTCAAAATATATAAATAAAAATTGAATATTTGAATAATTATCTCTTAGTAAATTTTCACGTTTTCAAATATTTTTTTGAGTTAGTTTTAGCCTAGGAGATAAAACCTTAAACAATATGACATTTCGAGATGTTGAATACTCGCAATAGTTTTCATATAAGAATAACAATTTAGAAAGTGTATTGTCAAGATATTGAAAATATCAAATTTTATTGAAGAAACATTACATTCAGAACATTCCTTAGTTCGTAGAGGAGTACCTATTGTCATTTAAATTCCATGGTTGCTAATATGAAAGAATATTTTACAAAAAAAGAATTGACAACGAATAATTTTTTTTTGAAATAACGACTGTTATCAGTTTTTTTTTTCTAAATGTTTATTAATGGATTTTATATCATTTAATATTAAGCTGATTAACGGAAAAACAGATTTTCAAACAGAATATACAAATCGGAAGCGTTTTTAGAGTGTCTCGCCTATGAAAATTGAATAAAAGGTTGCCAAAACTCAACTGTTTGCTAAAAGACCTTTTATTATTTACTGATAGAACAAAAGTGTAAATGCCAAAAAAATTTATTCATTCTCGACACTTATGGGTTTTCATTCTCATAAAATTCAAAAGTCACAAATTAATCAAGGTTTATCCAAGTTGTAATTTAATGTAATAACCTTTAAAGTGAAAAAAAGTTGAACAAGAACATCATATATTTATATTATCATGGATCCTCTTATTAATTTTCATCAAGTAATGGGTCAGTCCATTCATAACATATTTTATAAAACATTAATGTTCTAGTAACTACCTCCATTTCCATCTTCAAAATGAACTGACACACTAATCAAAAACAACCAAATGATTAACTTTTTAGCATATTGCCCTTATACAAACCTGATTGACAATTTGCAAATTGTAATATCCAATGAATTGTTTGAAGGTGATTGACAATGTTTCATGATGTATTTCACTAGTTCGGACTTCCATTGTCTGATATTACATAAAATGAATTGAAATCCCTGAAACAACTGAAAAAGAAGAATTGAAAATGAATAGCTGAAAATAACAATTATATTAAGCAAAATAAACCTGAAATGAAATAATAGTGAAATAAAATACAAGTAAAAATAGAACAATTGAATAAATAAAAATAAAGAAATGGAAAAAGAAAATAAAAAGTGGAGAGATTCCAAGTCACGTTAGTTCACGACGTTTCGAATGTTAGTATCTACAATCGTCTTCGGGTGATGACAATGATCAATGCAAATGATCTGACATAATCAACTTCAACCTCTATGAAGTACCTACACGAAGATTCTATCATTAACGTTTAAAATGTCAATTCGATAAATCCCTAATTGTAGATATTGGTGAAATTTCGACTAATGCTTTTTCCAATAATCCGGTAGCTTTTTTCACTGTGTTGTAACTTACGTATTAAATAACTCTTATGTTACCATTCATATTCAAGAAATTCCCATAAACATCACCATTTGGTGCCCTCATACCGTACAGCTGAATATGAAATAAACGACAAAAATAATTCAACAAACCCGACACTACAAATTTATTCTGTTGTCGTTTTACGCCGGACACGCAACGTCTTCGTGTCGCGCACGCCACTGTATATCACAGAGGGCGCTGCCCTCGGACGGGTTGTGCCTATGTTTTATGTAAAGGAGTCCCATAAATAAGGTCCACTTTAAATCATGCTCGGCTCTGGGCAACAGAGCTACATCTTTAAACACGGCACCTCTCTCAGGTGGTCGGAGGATGGGCACACAGAGTCCATGATGGAGATCGGAAACAGTGTTGCCAACTATTTTGACACCGTTCTATGCCAGGCTCGTAGAGATGTAACTGTTCGTAGATTGAGAGGAAATTATAATGGCCCTCGGGATAATTGATAGTGGGAGGCACTAAAAAAAGAAGTGTTCATTTAATTGAAATAGGCTTTGTTCGATACGGAACCATATATATTTTTTAAGACTTTTATATACGTAAAAGTGGTAAAAACATAGAAAGTTTCAATTCTCTTCTCTTCATTATGATTTTCGATCAAGTAGTAACGGCTACATCCATCAATTTACATATTTTTTCATTTGTTTCTTATGAACTCCGAATTAAAAACTTGAAATTTCGATTTTGATCTCAAAATTTTGACTTTGAAAACAAAAATTTCTAAATTTCGAGTAAAAAGTTGAAATTTCGACATAATTCTCAAAGTTTCGAGATTAAAGACGAAACTTTTGAGTTCAAAGTCGAAATTTCGAGATTAAAGCAAACATTTCCAGTGTAAAGTTGAAATTTCGAGATTAAAATCGTAGTTTCGGATTTGAAACAAATTTAAAAATACTCATTTTATCAAACTCTCTAAATATGCGATTATGTTATCCACTGAAAAAAATTAAAGACAACAGAAAAAAATCTGATAAACCATGGATAAACAGAGAAGTAAAGGAATTACATCAACTAGTATGTGATCTTTCTAAGTTAGCCAGGAATACTACAAATGAAATTTTAAAAAGTACATATAAACAACTCAAATATATTAATGAAGCACTAATTAAAAAAACCAAAGCAGAATAAAACAACGAAAGAATTTTGAATTCAAACAATATAAATGAGGAAAGCTGGAAAATCGTTAATGAAATCAGGAATAACTCAAAAAAATGTAATAATAAACAACAAACTTGAGCTTATGAACTTATTACAGATAAGTCTAGAATTGTTAATCACTTCAATTGAAATAGTCAACCCCAATATTGATGAACTTAAGTTATTCCCCCTTTCGAATATTTCTGTATCCTACAACCTATATTGAAGTGCAAGATATAATTATGAAAACGACAAAAACACCAACGCCTAGAATAGATGAAATTCATGGTGAAGTTTCAAAAACTGTAAGTGACATAATTTGCTATCCTATGTCGCATATAATAGATTAACCATTTATAGAAGGAATATATCCGGAAGCATCACTTATAATGTCGAAGTCGATCCCTATATACAAAAATAAAGGCCCTAAAACTCAAGCGGCTAACCACCGAAATGTTTGCTTACAATCACAAGTTATTATCTGAGATTGGTGAATTTCATCGAGTACCACAAACTTATTCCTAATTGCCAGCATGGCTTTAGGCAGCAAAGATGAACTTCAACAGCAATAAATGAACTTTGCAGTAGCATTTATACAAGTTTCAATAACTAGCAAATCCCAGTTGGGTTATTTTTTTATTTAACTAGAGCCATTCGATACGGTGAACCAGAGCTTTCTCCTGGAAAAACAGCTCGGAATTGGAATCAGGGGAGTTGCCAATGACAGGGTTCCCTCATATATAAAAAATAGATAATAATGATAATGATTGATTCGATGAAGTCACATCCTGCTTCTGTTACAGTGGGAGTTCCGCAGGGTTCAACCCTGGCTCCAATTCTTTTTATACTCTTCATGAGTGATATAGAAAATTCAAATATGTCACAACCAAAAACAATAATCTATGCAAAAGACATAACACAAATGGTAGCACGAAACGAGTTATCTCTTTCCATAGAAGCAGCATATGCGGTATCACATGAATTTTCCAAGTGATATAAAAATAATGGGTTGACAGTCAATGTCACCAAAACGGTATTCGTGATTTTCTAACAGAAAAACATTTTCTATTTTATTTTCACATCATTCCTAAATAATAACAATTAGTTTTCTATGATTTTTGTCCTCTTATAAAAATGAATAGCTGTGAATAAACCACAATAAATCCATTACCAAACATTTGCCTCATTTTTATTTTTGAATACTGTATTAAAAATCTCTCTTGGATCACCATTATTGTTACACTGGCTGTGTCATTCAATGATATCTCACACACTCCTTGTTTCAATCAAATTTGAAGATGGCAAGCACTTAATTGAAGACCTCATAATTGTTATCGATGCCAAAGACGCCAAAGAACAAAGAAGTAATAAGTTCGTCTTATTTTTTCTTGCATTGAATGTAACAAACTGTAAGTGGTTGTTATACGTACTTCATAGTTATATTAAGTGGTTATAATACTGTCGTAATTTGTTCGAATGAAATATAATTAGATTTGTCTAATTTATTCCATACGGTTCTGCGTGTGCCGAAATTCCTTCACGGTTGGCAACACTGATCGAGACTATCCTTTGGATACCTTTACATTATGCTTATTGCGCCGAGACCATTGTTTTAATGTCTTTATTCCGATTTTTATTTATTGGACCTATTACACAGATCATTTCCTTTCAAACCACACCTATTATTCTTTGGATTAGTAGTTCGACCGCGGTAAATTATGAAAATGAAGGGGGTTTCTTGTTTGAGATGATGAATAGCTAGTTAAATCAAAAAATAACAATGATTTGAGATATTCACAAGATTCTGGACTCATTGAGATTTGTAGAAGAGATGCACAATGTTTATTGACTTAACGATGTTGAACGGGGGATTGAATTTTCGGTATGCCAACATAATGACTGAATTGAAAAAATGTAACCCGACCGGGATTCGAACCCGACTCTCCTATTCTATAGACAGGGAGATTACCAACTACATTATCGGTGCCACCAAGCACAGTAAAGCATCTCGTTGTGAATTGAAGGAGTTATATAATATAACATAATTAACGAATGTTTGGAATACAAACTGAGTAGAGAAAAGTATCTTCTGTATAATTCAGTGTTCATGTAAAAGTATTTGTTTCGAAAGATTGTTTTCCTTTCGTGTAATTCAATGTTTAT